>JAVKPL010000824.1:0-158108 GCA_032173675.1 Gastrolobium villosum
CTAAGTCTTGTTCATGCTTTATTATTCATGGCTTGGATAACTGTATATTTTGAGTGAGCATGGGACTTGTCCATTGCCACATTCATAGCCTTGAAGTCTTGATGAGTAATGTTGTAAAAATGGTCCATATTTGCATGTAAATGGCCATTATTTTGAGAATGTTGTAAATGATGTTTAACTTAAGGAAATTGAATGATGGAAGGGCCTAGAGCCTACATTAGGACATGATTATGTGTTATGTGGAGTACCAAGGGGTTAGGGATGGATTACACACCCTTTTTGGGGCTCAAAACTGTTGTAATCTGTCATTTTGCTGCATAGTAATCGATTACCCAAGCAAGGTAATCGATTACCATGCAACAGGGGACGAAAAATTGGCTACTGTCTGCACTGGTAATCGATTACTGGCCTTTGGTAATCGATTACCATGTGAGGTAATCGATTACCAAGAGTTGGTAATCGATTACCAGAACAGAGGAATGAGAAAATTGGCTACTGCCTCATTTTTGACAGGTGGTAATCGATTACCACCCACTGGTAATCGATTACCACAGTGTAATTTTCGAAAATTCAGTTTTTTCTAGACTAAAAGAAAGGGGTATAACTTGATGGGTAGAACTCCAAATGGTACGTGGTTTGAAACCACGCGTAGACAACGTAAAGGACTATAACTTGGTAAAATGTGAGAGTAAGATGGTGAGATTAAATGAATTGAATAAAAAGAAGGATTTATGATGTTAGAAAAATGTATGATTCCGCAAATTGCATTTACAATTATAGTGTGGTTTTAATTGATTACGGATTTTGTATTGATGTAAGAAAAGGAATATGTTAAAAGAAAAATTTGCCCGTAATTTAATTAATCTAATCACTGTGATTGTAACTGCGCTTAATATCATAATCAATGTTAACAATACCGGTGTACAACGGGCTGTTACATTTTATGGTATCAGAGCAGTTTTGTTTAGGGAACTCTGATTGTTGTGTATGATGTATCTTGTGTGTCATAGCTATCTGTGAACTATTTATGATTAATGTATATGTGATTCCTCAGTGTGGGTCTGATCAACTCATTCCTTTGTGTTACATGTACAGATATCATGAGTAGGGCACGAGGTCGCCGTGGGGCACGTGGTGCAGGTCCTTTGCCACCGGATCCGGTCACTGCAGCACTGAATGCTCTGCAGGCGGAAACGGCTGCAAATAGAAATATGACTGAGAACCTGATGAAAGCTAATCAGGATATGATGCAGGCCTTTATGGCTGAGATGAGGGCGGATAGAGGTCGTCCTAGGAGGGAGAATACACCTCCACATACGGCTACGGTGACTCCTACACCGACGCCATCTGTTACTCCTCAACAGGGGGAGAGTGGGGCTAGTCACCACACTGGTGAGGCTAGTCATCATACTACTACTGACCCTAGTTATGTTCCTGATCCATCATCTGTTGCCCAATCTACTGGGGCTGCTGGGCAGGTGCTTGATAATGCTGACGATGAGCGTAGGCTCATATCTTTTAGGAAACATAAGCCACCCGCATTTCTGAGGTCAAGGGACCCAAAGGAGGTTACTGCTTGGTTGAGGGGTATGGATAAGATTTTTCAAGTTATGAGATGCCAAGATCCACAGAAGTTATTGTATTCTGTTTATATGCTGGAGGGCGATGCCCAAGAGTGGTGGGACAATGTGTCTCGCCCATTTGTTATTCAGGGTGAGGTTCTTACTTGGACCTTGTTTGAAGGATTGTTTCATGAAGAATATTTTCCCCGCGATGTTCGGGAGGCAAAGCAAGGTGAATTCGATAATCTAGTACAGGGAGTTATGACTGTGGATGCCTATGTGGCGAAATTTAATGAGCTTGTGAAGTTTGCTAACTATGGAGGTACTCTACCTACTCCGGAATTCTTGTCAGCTAAATTTCAAAGAGGGCTGAGTGAGAAGATTGCAAAGAGGATGTCTAATACTGCGGTGAGGAACTTCGCTGATTTGGTGACCCAATGTAAGTCGAGACTGTTTATGGGAGGTATCCGAAATCTGAGTCGGCAAAAGAGCAAGATGTTAAGAGGACACCTGGTCCTTCTGGTAATACTAACAGGGGAGGTTTCAATAATAATAACAGGGGTAGGGGGTTGCATGTGAGGCAGCCTCCTGGTCAGTTCAAGAGGGGTGGAAATACTGGTGGTGGTGGTGCTTCGAACAGATATTTTACCCCACAATGTAGGAAGTGTGGAAAATACCACAGAGGTGTATGTGGTGCTGGTACGTCGAACTGTTTTAGATGTGGTCAGAGTGGCCACTTTGCTAGAAATTGTCCAACTTCTTCTTCGGGGCAGGCTGCGAATCTGCAGGCCTTGCCGCCAGCTACTACTACTACTGCTACTCCTATTGCTGTTGTTCCTACTGTGGGACGAGTTTATACTACAAATGCACAACGTACTGAAAAGGCTCCGAATTTGGTTAAAGGTATAATTTTTCTATCTAATGTTGATTTGTATGTATTGTTTGATTCGGGAGCAACACATTCATTTGTGGCGGACTATGTGGCTAAGGCGTTGGATTTAAAGGTAACACGGATGGTTCCTCCGATGCGTATTACTACTGCTACAGGAGAGGTTAGTGAATCGTCTTGGATCCGTGAAGATGTGAAGTTCACTTATTTAGGCAGGGGTTACACCATTGATTTAATTATCTTACCCCTGGCCTCTGTTAATTTGATATTGGGGATGGATTGGTTGTCTCGGAACTGCGCAATGATTGATTGCTGCGGAAAGAGGTTGTTGCTATCTCACGAGAGGCCGTCTGTTTGTCCGTCTCTGTATTTGTCTGTAAGTCAAACTGTGAAAGCCTTGAAGGCTGGAGATTTGGGTTATGTCTTGTTGGGCGGATTGGTGGGTGATAAAAAGGAAGAGATTTCTGTTATTCCAGTTGTTAATGAGTTTGAGGATGTATTTCCGGATGAGATACCGGAATTCCCACCTGAGAGAGAGATTGAATTCTCGATTGATTTACTGCCGGGTGTGGGGCCGATCTCCTTGGCTCCATATCGGATGTCGCCACTTGAGTTGGCTGAATTGAAGAAACATATTGAAGAACTGTCTGCGAAGAATTTTATTAGGCCGAGTGTGTCTCCGTGGGGAGCACCAGTGATATTTGTAAAGAAAAAGGATGGTAGCATGAGATTGTGCACTGACTACCGACAGCTGAACAAAGTGACTATTAAGAACCGGTACCCATTACCGCGTATTGATGATTTATTAGATCAGTTGAGGGGTGCCTGTGTATTTTCAAAGATTGATCTCCGGTCCGGGTATCACCAGATTCGGATTAAACTGGAGGATGTACCTAAAACAGCTTTCCGATCCAGATATGGACATTTTGAGTATCAAGTGATTCCTTTCGGGCTTACTAATGCCCCGGCGGTGTTCATGGACTATATGAACCGCATTTTCAAACCGTTTTTGGACCAGTTTGTGATTGTATTCATTGATGACATTTTAATCTATTCTAAGAGTAAGGAGGAGCACGTCGACCATTTGAGGACTGTGCTGCAGGTGTTGAAAGACAAGAAATTATATGCTAAGCCGTCTAAGTGTGAATTCTGGTTGTCTGAGGTGCAATTTTTGGGTCATGTTATTTCTGCAAGTGGTGTTGCAGTGGATCCAAGCAAGATTGAAGCGGTAAGTGACTGGGAAAGACCTAAGACTGTGACTGAAATTAGAAGTTTTCTGGGGCTTGCTGGCTATTATCGCCGATTTATACAGGGGTTTTCTGCAATGGTTCTACCGTTGACCCGATTGACACGAAAGGATACTCCTTTTGTGTGGACCCAGGAATGTGAGGACTGTTTTCTGCTACTTAAAGAGAAATTGACTACTGCTCCGGTGTTGACTCTACCTGATCCGGAGGGTGAGTTTGTATTATATTGTGACGCTTCTAAGAAAGGTTTAGGGAGCGTGCTGATGCAGGAAGGAAAAGTGATTGCATATGCGTCTAGGCAGTTAAGGCCGCATGAAGAAAATTATCCGACGCATGACTTGGAATTGGCTGCTATTGTGTTTGCCTTGAAAATTTGGAGGCATTTTCTGTATGGGATGAAATTTGCTGTGTTCAGCGACCATAAAAGCTTGAAATATTTATTTGATCAGAAGGAGCTGAATATGAGGCAGCGTAGATGGGTTGAATTTTTAAAGGATTATGACTTTGAGTTGAAATACCACCCGGGAAAGGCCAATGTTGTGGCAGATGCATTGAGTAGGAAGTCTGTTAACTTATCACATATGATGATGTGGGACAATGAAGTGATTGAGCAATTCCGTGATATGAAAATAACGGATTTCTTTGCAGGAAGAATGTGTGATATGGAGTTGACTCGGATTGAGAACGAGCTGCATGAGAAGATTAAAGAGACTCAGATTAGAAATGAAAGTATTAAGTATTTGAAAGGCCAGAGTGGCATATCTGTTAATGAACAGGGATTGTTATTATATCAGGGCAGGATTGTTGTGCCCAAGGAACTTGCTGAGGAAGTTATGACTGAGGCCCATAAGGGTCAATATGCTATCCACCCAGGTGCCACAAAGATGTACCAAGATTTGAAAGTAAAGTTCTGGTGGCCTGGGATGAAAAGGGATGTTGCCGAGTACGTGTCTAAGTGCTTGGTTTGCCAAAAAGTGAAAATAGAGCATCAGAAACCTGCTGGATTACTTCAGCCGCTGGATATACCTGAATGGAAATGGGAGAGTATTTCAATGGATTTTGTTGTGGGATTGCCGAGAACTCAAGCTGGTTATGATTCAATTTGGGTCATTGTGGACCGACTTACGAAGTCTGCACATTTTCTACCAGTACGAGTGGACTACACTACAGAGAAGTTAGCTACATTGTATGTAAAGGAGATTGTTAGACTCCATGGGATACCGATTAGCATTGTTAGTGATCGGGACCCAAAGTTTACTTCACGATTTTGGGGAGCTTTGCAGCAGGCTTTTGGCACTCAGCTTCGACTGAGCACTGCTTATCACCCGCAGACTGATGGTCAGACTGAGAGGACCATACAGACACTTGAGGATATGCTGAGAGCTTGCACACTGGAACAGGGTAATGCTTGGGATAAGTACTTACCACTGGTGGAGTTTTCTTATAATAACAGTTTTCATTCCAGTCTGGGTATGGCACCATACGAGGTTTTATATGGCAGGAGGTGTCGTACGCCCATTTTTTGGACTGAGGTATGCGATAAAGAAAGATTTGGTCCGGATTTTGTGCAGAAACAACAGTGCAAATTGAAATGATTAGAGAAAAGTTGAAACAGGCACAGAATCGGCAGAAAAGCTATTATGACAATAAGCATAGACCGCTGGAATTTGAGGAAGGTGACCATGTTTTTGTACGTTTGTCGCCGGTCACAGGTGTTGGCCGTGCGTTGGGTGTGAGGAAGCTGAGTCCACGGTTCATTGGGCCATATCAGATTATGAAAAGAGTAGGATTGGTGGCCTATCAGCTTGCCTTACCCCCACAGTTGTCTAATTTACATGATGTTTTTCATGTGTCGCAGTTGCGACGTTATGTTCCGGATGAGTCACATGTGGTGATGCCGGATAATATTGAAATCAGGGAGAACTTGAAGACTCCCATTGGTCCTATTGCAGTTTTGGATCGCAGTGAAAAGCGATTGAGAAGTAAAGTGATTCCCATGCTGAAGATTCAGTGGGAAGGCCGCACACCTGAGGAGGCTACTTGGGAGCGGGAGGACGAGATTCTCCGGCTGTATCCTGAGTTAGCGAGCATGTATGATTTAATTTTGCGGACAAAATTTCAAAAAGGTGGGGTGAATATAACACCTCAAATATTTAAATGTTTATTTTAATGTTATATGGTGAAATGAAAGTGGATGGATTAGTGAAAATCCAAGGATTATGGCCAAAAAGAGGCAAAAGGGCAAAATGGTAATTTACCAAAAACGTGAACCGAGGCATGAAAAATGGAGTTAGAGATTTCAAATGACAAAAGTAATGCTGGAAATGGAATCAGGGCGAAAAATTGAGTAAATAGACAAATTTGGGAAAAATTGATGAATAGTGATTTTTAAGTGTTAAAATACTGTGATGTGAGTGTACCGATAGGTGTGAAATTTTTATCATTATTTTGGAGAAAGGAAAATATGTTATGGACTGGAAAAATAGTTAGATTAAGGATTTGTGATCGGAATTTTTATCGGAGTTAAAGTTAGATCGCGTGTGGGACCCGTGTGACCGAAGTCACTTGGCCCCACCTCCTTTTCTTTCCTTCTTCCTTCTCTTTTCCTTGTTCTTGCGTGCTCACACAGTAAGGAGAAGCCAAATACACCATTTTCTTCCCATTTCACCATTTCTTCGTTTCTCCACCGAATCGCTTGATTTTGGTGTTGAAATCTATCGTAAACAACCTTCCAAAGCCATTGGTAGCACTTAGAAGCCTTGAATCCATCTCTTTGGCCGCGTTTTTGAGCAACTCAGATTCGACCCATTGGTGTTCTTGGAGTTTTGATCTTCAAATGGTTTAGTGAGGCCTTGGTGGTGATCATACAACACATTGTAAGTATATTTGTGGTCTTTTGATAGTTGATTTCATAGATCTATGAATTTGTGTTCTAAGCTTTGATTTTAGATGTGTGATGATAGAGAGCTCAAATGGAAAAATGCTATTAGATGAAAAGGCCTTAGAATCATGTTTGTAAGCTAGAAATGCTATGTTAATTTTTGGTGAAAAATATAGGTTTTTAACTTAGAGGAATTTGAGGAATTTTCATGAAAAGTGAGTTTTGGTGTAATTTGGATTTGATGATTGTTGTAGGGTGCCTCACACGGTTGGAATTTTGAAAAGTTGATTTGGAGCATACGTTTGGAACGGTGTTGCTCGTGTTAAGGTAAACTCTTGGAACTTGGGTTTAATCCCTAGTGAGCTCCACCACACCTAGAGGAAGGTTGTGGTTGGATTATGTAGTGATGACATGATGTGTGTGTGTGCTTGTATGCATATTGCTTGTATTGTGTGAAAATTGTGTGGTCACTGGCCAGTTGACGAGTGGAGTTTGGACATCCGCTGGATTCATCCTTGTGAGAATGCCAGTCGGGTATTGCCGTGGAGTCGACTCTGGGAGCGGCGCCAGGATGATCCAAACGTGGGACGTCCGCCGGATAGGGCTCATGAGGAGTTCCGGTTGGGTATTGCCATGGAGTCCTCTCAACCATGGGAGAGGCGCCAGGACTGTCTCGGGAGTTATATGATGGAGTCCTTGAACATGAATCCATGAGTGGATGTTCTTGGGTGTCTCCAGGTGGATGGTGATATTGTTTTACTTGCATATCATATTATGTCATTTTGATACATTTTAGTGAGCCATGGAGTGGAGAGAGCCTCTAGCTCCATTGGTTTACTGAGATATATCCGTATATCTCACCCCGTGTTTGGGGGACCACATTTCAGGTCACTATGAGCCGGGAGGAGCTTCGGGCAAGAAGCCCGTATAGTGGACGTTAGATTGGCATGCGGTGCATTGGATTGCATGACCTTTTTGGAGGAGTTTATGGAGTGCACATAGCATACCATTAGTATTTTGAGACTTAGGTCATGAACATATTGCATGATGTCAGTTTCCATGCTTTTGTTAGTGTTCATGGTCATATGCTAAGTCTTGTTATGTTATTATTCATGGCTTGGATAACTGTATATTTTGAGTGAGCATGGGACTTGTCCATTCCCACATTCATAGCCTTGAAGTCTTGATGAGTAATGTTGTAAAAATGGTCCATATTTGCATGTAAATGGCCATTATTTTGAGAATGTTGTAAATGATGTTTAACTTAAGGAAATTGAATGATGGAAGGGCCTAGAGCCTACATTAGGACATGATTATGTGTTATGTGGAGTACCAAGGGGTTAGGGATGGATTACACACCCTTTTTGGGGCTCAAAACTGTTGTAATCTGTCATTTTGCTGCATAGTAATCGATTAATAAAGAAGGATTTATGATGTTAGAAAAATGTATGATTCCGCAAACTTGCATTTTTATGTTTGTCATTTTTATATGTATTTTATGTTTTAATTAATCTGTGAATGTTAACAATACCGGTGTATCAGTTGTTTGTTGTATTTGAATACATCATTTTTATACATCTAGATATTTACTCAAGAAAAAATACTATTATTTAAATAGTTTAGTTTATTCTAATAAATTAAAAACTATTATTTAAAAAATATTAAGAATAAGATAATAGAAATAGAGCACCCATTAACAAATCTATTAACATTTCAAGAAAAAATAAATAAAAAAATTAAGCACTTTGCACTATCTAATCCTAATTTAAGAATATCGCAAGAGTGAAAAAAAAAAAAAAAAAAAAAAAACATAACGAGTTAATCTTAATTCTCATTTTTTTTTTCTTGGCAGCAAATTATAATGGAAGTTTAAAACAGAACGCCATTTATTTGCAATTGTCACATACCCCGATTAACTTGTTTAGTTCTATATTTTTTCTTACATCAATTTTTTTTTTTAATTATTATAAGGTGAAAGCTCATAAACTCTCTTATAGTTTAATATTTTATCACTTTCTCCTTTTACATCTCCTGTGTTTTTTTAATTATTCATAGGGGTAAAATGGATAAATTTTCCCTATATTCAACGTGTTAAATGTGAAGTTGAATGGAAAAAATCACAAAGAATAACTGATAAAAAAAATACAGGGCTTTAAATGATTTTAAAGCAAACCATAGGGAGATTTTGAGTTTTTTTTCCTATAAAATTTCATAATTCATAAGAACATGAACACATTAAAGTTGAAAATTTTTTATGTATCAAAAAATAAAAAAGGAATAACTTATGAATTTAAAGTAGATCAAACTTGAGTTAAAAAAAATTTATTTTCTAATGAAGTAAGGTGGAGATAGCTTAATTTTCCTTGACGACTCATTCATTTCCGGGCCATCGGAAACACTCCTACCTACTGATAGCAAGATTTTCGAAAATACCCATGTTCAAATGTTGCATATATTCTTTATGTCTTCCCCCCGATTTCTGTCTCAACACAAACCAACGAAATAAATTTTCATGATATATAGCCTTGAAACAAAACAAACTACACGGATGGAACATAATTCGCATGCTACAAAATGACATTATTCACATCTTTTTGTCCATTCAAGTTTTCTTAATGTGATATGGAGATTTGCTGGGATATGTGTTTTGTTGAGAAACATTGAACAATGCAAATAAATGACATGAACCTTAGCTTCTAACAAGTGGGGTTCGATGCTCAAATCAAATTATGCAAATGCATTTCACCAAAAAAAATAAAATAAAATTATGCAAATGCAACACTTAGGGGTGCTTCATGATTAATTAATGCTGACTATAACTAGTAAAGTGGACCTATCAATTGGTCCATGCTAACATTTAGCTCTATTTTGCTAACGTGACTCTAGTTTTGCATTTTATTAGTGTTGAAATCCGTAAAAGATTTTCATTTGAGAATATTGAAAATGATTTGTTTTAACGGTCACCTAAGTGTGCCAAGTGTCCACATTTTATGTGTAAAAACTATGGAAAAAATGTTTTTATTTTTAATATTTAAATTTTATTTGTGCTGTTAAGAATCTTGGGATACACAACCCCAAAAGCTAGCTCAAAGGTGAGAGTGACCAAGGTCTTATAAACTCCACATTAGTTGTTCATCCAACCAATGAGAGACTATATATCTCAACACGCCCCTCACACGAGAGCTCATTGGGCTTGAAGAGTGGATAATGCAACAGGCTCAGCCTACCTGTGCTAAGAAGTTCAAGATGGTATCCCAAGGTTCTTAACATGGTATCAGAGCCTTGCCGTCGCCGTCCCCCACTTTCTCTTGTGGAATTTCTTAGCACAGGTAAGCTGGGCCTGTTGCATTATCCACTCTTCAAGCCCAATGGGCTCTCGTGTGAGGGGCGTGTTGAGATATATAGTCTCACATTGGTTAGATGAACAACTAATGTGGAGTTTATAAGGACTTGGGCACTCTCACCCTTTGAGCTAGCTTTTGGGGTTGTGTATGTCACGATTCTTAAGATATGCTATGCTAAAAAGAAAAAGTAAATGAAGCTCGTTAAGAAGGGAATATATAAAAAAGGTTTGTGAGACCCACATACTTTTATTTAAATATATTTGTAACATAAACAAATTTTCTATAACAAAAGTGAAAATATAAAACTCAAAAATTAATAATCATAAAATAAGAAAGGGATTAATTTAAAATGCGATTGGGTAAGATGCTCAAAATTTGGGGGTCTAGAAGGGTGTTTTGGCAGTTTATTTGGAAAATATAAAGAAAGGGGGAGATGGGGTAACCCCGCACATGGGGTATGGTCAGATCTGGAGGTCTGCGAAATGGTGCCTTTTTAGTAGAGTTGCATATTTAAAGTTTCTTTTGTTGTTTGTTACCAATATTTTAAGGTTGCTTTTTAGAGAGATGAACAAAAAGGCATCTTTGTTATAGTTTGCCAGCCTAGCCTCAGGCTCTGTTCGATGTTCGGTAGCATTGATTAGTAAGGAAAAGAAGAGATATATTGTTGTAATGTTCACTTTTTCATTTTTTTTTTCTTCTCCAAATCATATCTATAAGAAAAGTAAAGGAAAAGGCGGATTAGATTATTTGAGATATATATATATATATATATATATATATATATATATATATATATATATATATATATATATATTTGGTTTCCCAAAGTATCCTCTAACTGACAGTCGAAGACTAATCCTTTCGAGATAGGAGATCACATTAAATGAATAAATCTCTCCCAACAAAGCATTTTCCATATACACGGTCAATGATCGAATCTCTATCAACATGCTTAAGGAACTCAGCTATCTACCAGCTGCTATATATATATATATATATATATATATATATATATATATATATATATTGGTAACATACTACTATATATATTTAATTTTTCTCTTAAAGAACTGAAAAAAAAATATTTCTCGTGAGTTTTATATTTTTTGTCACTTCTTGATTATATAAATCTTTTAAATAAGTCAGTTTTAATAAATAAAACAAAATGAAAATAATTATACAATTATTTTTATTATAAAATCAAATAAACAAAGAAATATCTATAAAAAAATTTATTAAATGAAGTCAAACAAGAATGTAATTACATTACAAGCTATATCAGGCATATTCTCACGGACGAAGAGCTTCAGCTACTAGGTTCTCTTTCCCAACTGTGCATGTGTTTCTACTTTCTACTTTGAACTTTCGGACATCCACTTCGTGCGCCAAAAAGAAACCTACCGCACAAACTACACCGTGGCATAAAAAAATGAATTAATTTAACAGGGCGGGATCAAATTACGTTCGATTTTCATCATTGATTTATAGGATTAATGATTTTTATGTAATAAAAAATAATTTTATTTTTTACATACACATAAAAGTACTGGAATTCATTTTTTTTTTTTTTTACACATGATTCCATTGGACCCTACATATTTTTATATGTATAGGAGATAATTTATCTCATACAATATTAGAAAAATAAATCCCTTAATTTATTTATATTTAATGATTTATATATTTAATAAATAAATTATTAAATGTAAATAGAATAAATGACTATAATTAAAAGTATAACAGATATAAAATTATTCTATCTCAATTTTAAATATTCATAACTAATATTTAAATTATTTTAAATTAATACAGAAAAATACACATATATATAAGACATGATCAATTTATATCAGTGTTTCACTTGTGTTCAATAACTCATATAATTAATAAATTAGAGTCATTAGATTAAAATTAAAAGTTAGTGTGACTTACATATATTAAAAGTTGGTAAAGCATACATTTCACTATCTATATGCAATTAAGATTAGAAATTGCTTGTATAGTACAACATTTAACGCAACTTTAACTTTTGTTTTGATACCATATCTGTAATTTTATTGCCTATTTAAGTACATCCCTTAAGTTGTCAATTTAGCTGAGTTACATTTCACTCACTCTTGATTGATTATTAATTTAAATGTGATTCTAAAAAAAAATATAAATGTGGTTTAATTTCTTTCACAATATATTATTTATATACGAGAGGTATAAGGAAAAAGTAATTTTTAGTACTCTAATTAGCACTAATTGCTACACGCCTATACCCATTAAAATAGAAATAATAATTCATTTATTTACATCTATTTTATTCACTTCTTTATTTTTAATATAATATAAATTTGTGTATTTCTAATTTTATTGAAAGAAATATGCAAAAGTTTACACAAACAAAAGATTCGCAGTTCAGGATATAAAAAAAAAAAGCGGCTGAATATTTTTAGTGGTGTAATAATAAGAAGTGTTACGTCAAATTTTGATTATATCTAACGGCTTAAATATTTAAAAAATAGGAATTATTAGATATAAATAAAATTAATAATTAAAACTAAGAATATAATTTATACTACTATAAAATGATCTTTACCAAAAAAAAAAAATGCCATTTGAGCGCACACATAATTGAGGGACACCAAGATTTTAAGGCCATCAAATTGTTACATTGCCCAATGCAAGCTGTTCATCCACCCATGTTCTTGCTCCAACCCGTTCGAGCAAATTTAGGTGTTATGAACAGTTTTTTGTTTGACGACTTTACCAAATGACTAGGATAACCTAATTGTCATGCATGTGATTGACCACTGTGATATTTTTGTTTTCTATTTTACCCTTCCATTCCATGGAGTCTTTGTTATTGCAGTTTTCCTTTTCACTTGTCCTTGAGACCAAATTTACAATGTCACAGTGTGAACATTTTAATTAGTAAAGAAGTGTTTATGCTATAAAACTCTTTGCTTTTTAAGGCCACGGTGTGAAAATATTCAGCTAGTGGAAAAAAAAATTTATAATATAAAATCTAATGAAATTTAATTTTTTTTTTAAGTTCTCCTAAAAATTAACCTAATTGAAACAAGCACTTAGTAATAAAATCTTTAAAAGAATGAGATAGGCGTATTTGAATCGGATATAGAAAAATAAGGTTTGGCGTCCAATATTAACATTATTACCCAAAATTCCAAATGTTAAAATCTTTGACCAATATCAATGACTCAAAGTTAAAGTTTTATTTTATCCTATTTTGTAATTTTTTTTCTTTTTATAAATGAAAGAAATGCTTTTCATTTTCATTTCTATATAATAACTACCAAGTCTCATAGCACATTCAATAATTGTGAATGGAAAGTAGGACAACCTTTTTTTTCTCTCTCTCGCTCCATTGGGTGATGTGAAGTTATCACTGTTTTGATTTTTTTTTTCTCATATGATTTCTTTAAAAAAATTCTCTTCAACAATAAGGAGTGTAACACCTGATCATTTACATGATCAATGAACACAGATTTTTCAGTTTATTTTGTACCCATTCACATATTTCATAAGAAACTTTCGAGAAAATGACATATCACAAAATTACTCCAAGATAACACTTAACACTTAATTATAGAGTTCTTAAATGATGGGTTATCAAAAAGTAGAAGATCTTATTAGTATAGAGAGTACTATTATTTCATTTAAACTGTACAATTTTATACATGCATAATATTTATATTCCTCTCATTCAGATGTTAATTCGATTCATTTATATATCCACCTGCTTGGAGCTGCTCCTTATTTATCTCTCATCTCTTTTTATATCGACAATCACTTTTCGCCTTCGTGAGCTCCATAATCTTATGGGGAGTTTAACTTATTTTTTCCAATCATCAAATAGAATATATTTATAACACACATCATCTTATATTAATATGAGGCAATAAAATTAGATGTAATTATGCACAAAATTTAATGAATCAAATTGTAAATAAACGATAAAAACTGTACAAATATAAAATAATTAAACAAAAATATGTGAACCTAACATTATCAAGTCAAATTATCAACTTCTTTTCACCAAAAAAATAAAAATAAATTATCAACTTCTCTTATAGCTGTTATTTATTTTCTTTAAAGAATATATAGTGATAAAAAATAATGTTTCCCAATATATAAATGAGAAATAGTAAATATAACGAGCTGAAGGTTGTTATCCAACATGGATCTTGTTATATATATAGTGAGCATTATGAAAACTGCAGACAGTAGTTGGTAATTATCTAAAAAAACCAATGGCACTTTCCCAACCTCGCCACTATAAATTCATAAGCTCTCGCATTATTGGAATTCCCCCAGTCTTCGGTTTTCTCACTCCCTGTTAAATTTCTCTCCGCGTTGCAACAAAAAAGAAACAGAGAACACACAAACCCAACACACAGCAAGAAGCAAAACAAATGTCATCCAAATGCAGCAAAATCCGCCACATTGTTCGGCTCCGCCAGATGCTGCGGCGGTGGCGCAACAAGGCACGCATGTCGGCGACTCGTACACCGTCCGATGTGCCAGCTGGACACGTGGCGGTTTGCGTGGGCACCAACTACACGAGATTTGTGGTGCGCGCGACGTACCTGAACCACCCCGTTTTCAAGAAGCTTCTAGTTCAAGCCGAGGAAGAGTACGGCTTCTCCAACCATGGACCCTTGGCCATCCCCTGCGACGAAGCGGTTTTCGAAGAGATTCTCCGGTTTATTTCGCGGTCCGAGTCTGACAACTCGAACCGGTTCGTTAATCTTGAAGATTTTCAGAAACACTGCCACGTGGGGATCAGGAACAACCTCGACTTCTGGCCCGAATCTCGACCGCTCCTCCATGGTCTACCTGACAAAACGGTTTGGTAGCTTCCGAACCGAACCAAACCGGATGGTTCCGGTTCTGAACCGGGTAATAGTTGTTTGTTTTTTTAGCTATATGGGGTTTCGGAGCAGGGAAGAGCGAGTTAAGCTAAATGGTGACTCGGCTGAGTTGTCCGAGTTAGTTTTGAAAACAAATTGGGATTTTTACAATTACCCCCAAACACAGAAGGTTAATTGTGGGCTTCACTTTCACCCACATTTTCTTTTCCATAATGGTGTACATAGCATAAGCGCGTTAAAATGTCTCGGAGTAATGGGTTGTGAAAGCCAGGGCTTAGTGAGTGTATTTTATGTGATTTGCACAACACACAACCATTGTTAATATGCTCCGGGGAATGCTGAGGAGATGGCACAACGGTGAGTCGTCCCGGGTTCGGATCGGAGTGGAAGCGGTGAGTTGATAACGGTTTTCTTCAAGCTGAGTTATGAGTCTCCGACTCGGGTAACTTTTGTATTCTATTATTGTGTATGTATTTTTTTAAGGGAAAAGTGTAAAAGCGTGTATTATTTTTAAGAGATAAAATTATGTTATTTTAAATGAGAGATTGAGATAAATGATAAAGAGAGAGTAGAAAAAATAAAATAAAAATATGAGTCACATTTTCTTTATAAATGTGAAATAATATAATTTATGTCATTTGAAAGAATTAATAAAAAAATAAAAGTGAAATTGGAGAGAAATTTCAAATTTGAAATTTCGCCGTACTTTCTCTATTATTGTTGTATTGTCTCCGTAATAGTGTCACCTTTGACAACTAGTAACGTGGTATACCAAAAATATAATTGATTTTTAATAGTGATGTACTTTTCTGTGTTGAATAATGGTTGTTTGTTTGTGTGTGGATGTTGCAATCGCGGTAGCAGTTGTGGGAGTTATAATGACACAAACCCACGTGAAAGCAAAGCAAATAAAAGTCTCTCCCCTCTCACTTGTTCTGTTTTTACCTGATTCCGGTTTGTCCTAAGTCCAAACCATTTTTATATTTTTGGGGTAATTGGATACACTTACCCGTTAAAACTTAAAAGTTCATCTGTAAAACCCTATAAAAATGTAGATGAAGGATATTCTAATTGTCAAAATTTTCTATTACTAACTTACTACTTATTTAATCACCATTGAATCAAAGAGAGAGAATGTTAAAAAAAATTTGAAAAAAGAGAAAATATTGATCCAATGGTGATTAGATAGGTTGTGAGTTGATAGTAAAAAATATTGGTAGTAAGAATATCCTTCTAAATGTATACTTTCTGGTAGCATTTTCCTCTTTTCCAATCCTTAAACATTTATTTCAATGTGCTTATCCTGATTTACTTCAGGTATATATATAACTGAGACGATTACACTAGACAAAACTTCATCTTTGGTAATAAATAATTGGAGACATGCATAATTACGGATGATAAGCAACCAATAGGACGAATCTTTTGACCTGATTATGAGGCTTGCATCTCTAAGTTTGCCGTTTCCAATTCATAACCCAATGTTGGAACACCTTTTTTATTGCTTAATATAATATTACAATCAATATCAACGGACTAGCTGTCTTGCAGAATACATATAGTGTAAGAGGGGTTTCCATATTTTCAAATGAACGATTTAAAGACGTATTAATTCTACCAACTGATTACAGAATGGATCACTGGAACCTTTCAATTCATAGATGTGGATCTCGGACCTATGAATTGAGATACTCCTGAAACTCAAAGAAAAAAGGAAGTGAGTTAGACAAAAAGAGAAGAAACTTGGACAAAAAAAAGAAGTAACTTGGACAAAAAGAAACAAAGTGTCTTAGACAAATCTTTTTTGTTGATAACCTTAGAACAATCAATTGAATATTGATTAATACGTAATCGGTCGAACACTACTTGAAAATGGCTATTCTGCTCATAAATGAAATGTTCCTAGAGATTCTTACTCCCACTGGACCATTTGTATCTATATGCATTAGGATCCCGATCCATAAATATCTCGATTCGAGAAATAAAAATAAGATGATGGAATCATGTCTTCTGACTCTCTTTCAAATTGGATAAATGTTGGTTGATTGTGTATTTCATTATCGTTCTATGATTCAGAGTCTTATTTCCTATTTGATACCTTTGAATTCCATATTTGAAGTTGCAATCGGATCGAATATTTTTAATCAATGGATTTAATACATTTCTTATGTATCCATAGGTGCTATATGGGATTTGAGTCAGATTTCAAATCAATCTATATTGATTGACTGCCTCAATTATGTTCTTGCTAGCAAAGACCATTATTTTTGGATTTTCCAAATCATTCCCGCAAGAGGTCCGAACCCCTTTTCTTTTATGATCATTCGATAAAGAGATTCATTCTCTTCATAAAAAAGAGGAGGTAGAACATAAAGTTTTTTTTCCCGATTCATCCATGGAGTTGAATACCTCTTTTAAGAATTATTCTTGATCCAATATGGAGGAATCAATAGAAAAGACAAATCTCGTATGATACACCAGATCTAACTCGATTATTGATAGAGTAAATAGATCTGCCATTTCTTGAAATCTTTTTTCTTATTCAAGATCGTGGTGGTTAGTGTATCACCCACTATTTCTGTTATGGAATATATGAAATAAATCAAAAAATGGATTTTTGTTCAAGAATAAAATATTACTGGAACTATCCAATTCATCCTTCGGAACCATATCACATCATGGATTTGATGAAATAGGATGAAATGAGAAAGTATTTTGTAAATACATAATTATTTTAAATATATTAACTATTTCTTTCTTTTTCGATCGCCTGTAAAGAACAAAAGAAATATCTTATTATTTCTTCAACAATTTCTGATCTCTAATGGATCTTTCATTAGTATTCAACCCCAGATAACGTTCTAACCATCTGTAAGAGGAAAAAGAACTGTTGGCTCTTGACAGATGATTATTCATCTGCTTCTCACGTTCCATGAATAGTCGGCATATTGAGGAATATCCAGAATAGCATTTAAGGAATAGCTCTGATTTTATCTTTGTTTGTTTCGTTTGAAGAAAAGAAGGATCCAAACAAAGATTCGATCTTTCTTTTAGTTGTTGAACCTTTCTTTGATTGATCAATGTGTGATATTTCGAATTCTCATCTCTAATGGAATCAAAATGATCCCTGGATTGATCACAACATCTTTTCAATTGTTTAGAATTCGTTGCTTGAATGAAACTAGATCTCATGGAATCATATTGAATATTTGATGATATATTCAGTACCTTGCTAAAAAACCTATCCTTGTTTACCAACGACACATCGCCTAACCAAATTCAATTCTCTCTCGATATGTTCCTCAAAAAATTCGATTCATGCAGATTCTTCCCCCAACTAACGAAGAGACCTTGGCGGAATTGCTACATATGAAATTGAGCACAAATTTACAAAGAAATAACCCACTTGTTTCTCAAGAAGAGAAGAGAAATATGCTTAATATCATTTAATTGAATTGTTGACCCAGACTCTTGTTGTTGACGAAACCCTCCACTTCAATTGGTATTTTTCACGAAAAGCAAACACTAGATAATAAATCCAGTATTTCGTAAAGATTTTGAATAGTTGTCCTGAATTCAAGTTGATATATATATATATATATATATATATGTATATGTATATATATGTATATACATATATATATGTATATGTATATATATATATATATATATATATATGTATATACATATATATATATGTATATATATATGGAGGGTTCTTTTGACTCCAGAGTAAGACTTAGAAATCTTACTCCTCATCTCAGCCGTTGATGGACGGAAATCAACGGTTGTCATCTGTGGTGTAATTAATAATTTATTAATTAATATAACTTTTCAGTTACTGGAACTACTCCTACCTTTCGTGGAATATCTTCATTTCTTATCTTATTCATCCTCGTATAACCACACATCCACCTTAACATTCTCATTTTTGCTACTCCCATTTTATGTTCATGTTGCCTATGTGCTAGCCAACATTCAGTTCCATATAACATTGCCGGCCTTACTGCTGTTCTATAGAATTCTTCTTTTAGCTTAAGGGAAATTTTGCGGTTACACTAAAACCCGGATGTAATCCTCCATTTCATCCATCCTGCTCTAATTCTATGATTTACATCTTCATCAATCTCACCACCTTTTTGCGAAATTGATCCCAGGTATCTAAAAGCATCTTGCTTTGGTACCTCTTGATCAAGTAGATGAACGAGGTCTTGATCTCCATCTCTTACTATAGAAAACTCACATTTCATATACTAGAGACAAGTGTAACTCGTAAAATTAATTTTAAGATTATACTCGTATTTGGGAAAAGAAATAAAAAAATGTTGAACCTAAGATAACTTTTTCGTAATTTGTTCTAGGCTTAATTAACTCTTATAAGTTAGAACACTAGTGACAAGTACAAAAGATATTGGGCTAGATCATACACAGTTGATTCTAGTCCAATGATAGTCTGATTTACATCTGTTTCAGGTTGGTCTTTGTCACGGGATTCTCTTGCAGGATGGTTGTGCTAGAGCTGGAGAAGTTCGCTTTGCTGGGACGACACCTACAAGACACTCAAACGCTCAAGTAAGTATTTGATCAATCAGCTTAAGTTAATATGGAAAAGATGATCATACATAATCTTCAAGCCTTCACTATATAGTGGTTAGGTGTCCTGCTTATGCATGTCGCCTCAATATGGTAGCATTTAATCTCATTGGTGGACAAAGGCGACTTCTGTAACCTCTATCGTATGTGGGATGTCTATTTTTGGGCTATGTCTTGTACGCATAATTGAAATCACGTGTCTGTCCCTTGGCTATTAACTGTTGAGGAGGTTGTGGAGTTGTGAGCTGATATTGCCATAGTTGTATGTCTGCACAATGAAATATACATGGGATAAATACATTTTCTTACTCTTAAATTCTTGGTTATTGGGCCTCGTGGGCTATAAAAGGGTTGAACCTTATATCCCATATAGTGTAGGTCCATATCAACTAATAAGTTCCATTAAGAGTTAACAATTTACAACATGTCACAAATTCAAAAATTAATGTCATCATTGTTATTTTTTATCTATAAGAAAGTTATTCTTTTCAATAATCTTCTTTATGTATAAGTGCTTTTTCAATGTGTATATTCTCTTTTTAAATGAATCGAAAAGAATAATTTAACGCTGATTCTCAATTTCCTAATATTTTTTTATGGTTTAATTATAAAATAATTTGGAAATTTGGAAGAATCACCTAATTCACAATTACTATTTAACACTCGATCCAAAAAAAGCCTGCTTAAAGCTATCAGGTCATAGCATAATATTATTCTACAAAGTTCTTTTTTATTTGAGAGAAAGAAGTACAAAATCAAGTTTAATGTACTTTCCTATTTTTATTTTTTTTAGATATTAATCGGTGTTTGAAGTCCTAACAGACTCGATCAATCCAGTTTTGGGTTTGACTCTCTCCACCTTCCATAGGAGTTACATCTATCAGAAATCAAACTCACTACCATTCTTTTTTGTAATGAATATAATAGGAGTTGATACTCTTCTGTGTAAATTTTACAAAAGTTGATCATGTTTTCATAAATCAAACTATTATATTATTCATATAATGTTGAGCAGTCATACTTGACACCACCTATAATGTTATTTGCTATGTTTTTTCTTAATTTTATTTATGTTTTTTGAATTAATTTAAACATTGTCAATCTCAAATTGGGATTTCCCTTTTGGGCACGGTCATTTCGGGGCAAGCAGACCATTTGTGATTAAGATGATTTCAAGAAAATGATTCAGAGTTCTTGCAAGGTGTAGTCGTGCACTACCATTCTTATTCATTTTTCAATATGAAAAATAAATAAGAATGAGAGGTGTTAAGTTTTTTTTTCTCATCCCGTTACCAAGCTATTTTTTCCCAAGACCATTCGTTCGTCTAAACCAGAAGTCCGCTTCCCATATCGGGTAAAAGTGCAACCTATAGCTGCAGGAGTAGGAAAAATGGCACCAGAAATAATATTGTTTCCATAAAGTAGAGATCCAGAAACTGGTTCATGAATACCATCAATATCTACCGAAGGAGCAGCAATGAAAGCGATAATAAATACAGAAGTTGTGGTCAATAAGGTAGTGATCATCAAAACAACAAACCATCTAAGAAAATATGAAAGCGCCCCTCTATAAGAACTGTGTGATCCGCGGTGTGAAGTGGGAGAAAAGGAATTTCATAATAGGGGTTTTGTTGCCAAAGGCAATGGCGATTCCATGCGCAAAAAGGAAGAGATTCATAGAATGACAGAGGTAACTAGAGCTTTTGCACATTTTCGTTAATCCATGAATAGGATCTATATAGACACATAGACCCATGGATCCATACATCTTGACTGAAAAAAAGTACATAGAAAAAGAATCGGAATTGATCGAGATGTATAAAATTTGATACCTATCAAAATATCTATATACAATAAACAAATAAGATAAGAAGTATAGAATTAAGATTTAAAAATTGGATACAAATAAATTTAAATATGATAAATTTATTTCATTTTTTAGTCAATCACAAACATGTTTATTGTCTATCAAAATATCAATATCAATATATAATTAATAAAATTGATTTTATTTTGTAATCAATCGAATTGATTTTGGTATTTTTATTTACATTATATTGTATTGTATTGTATTGTATTGTAATTCATCAATTTATATATTGTGAGTGTTTCTTTTCAATTATATACTTTTTACTTAAATTACAATTTTAAAATACATGTAATTTTGCCCCTCGAGAAAATTCGGGAGTCCGCCATTGTTTTTGAATATTCATGAAGATAGAGATAAACACAAAATCTTCATAATACCTAATACTATAAGATTTATACATAAGAGAATCAATTCCCAATTATATTATAATTAGGATGTGCATAACAAATATTCTGTTCCCTGATACTATTTTTGAAAAGAAACAATTCTTGTTTATTTATGTGAAAAAAATGTGTTTGATAACATTTTTTTAATCTATTTATGATAATAAGAATTTCGTTTGTAACACAACAAATAATATAATAAAAATAATTCCTATTAAGCATAATTTTTTTTTTCAAATCATCACTTTCCTTTTCGTATGGTGTGAAGGTGGTGGTAGTGGCAGCGACAGTAATGGTGGCGATGGTGGTTGTAGTGGTGGTGGTTGTAAGAACCCGCATCGTTAATTCAGGAATTTAATTAATTAAATATGAATTGAGAAAATAATTCCATAATCTACGTAGAATAAATATGGGAAGACTTGAATAATTAATATAAGGGTTTAATAACATTGAAAGTTGCTTTTCTGACAAAAAATGTAGACACCGGTTCTTCCTCACGGTATAAGTGCGTACCGATGAAGTATCCCAGAAAGTAATAATAAGTATGTGAATATTACTAGAATAATATATAGGACTAGTATAACAAGTTTGGAGTCAAAATAATGAGAACTGACGTCGAGACTGATACTGGCTACGTAAAATCGCGTACCAACAAGGTGCTGCGAAAATTATAATAAAAATATGACAAATCATAGAAAAATGACTAGGTTTAGAATCCAATGTTTGAGATTAAAATGATAAGCAAAGCTATTTGTGCTAATACAGTGTGATTAAAACATAGTGAGGCTATATATACACACTTACACAGAACCCTAGGTTGATCCTTCAGCCGTCTACGTGGGTTTTGGTGCTGCCTTTGCTCTCCTCCTTGTCACCTTCCTCTTGTGAGCCAAAGAACCACCTTTCTTCAAGCTTTCTTCACCAAAACCCTATTGTTGACTGAGAGCTATAATTGTGAGAGGGTGTGCTGCACATTTCTGAGATATTTCTTCTGTTTGGGAGAGTGTGGGTGCTGACTTCTTGGGTTTGTGTGGATGGAGTCATTTTCTTAGCATTTATGACCTCAAGAAGCCATTTTTGAGTGTGGAAGACCATTCTTGTGAGCTCATTTGAGTGTCATAGGAAGCTCCAAGCCATTGCCTTTCCTCTGTTTTGGAAGCTTGGTGTGCATTCCTTACCTTTGATCATGAGTTTCTTTGATAAAAGTTTATTCTTGGCATGATTAATGAGATGATTAAGAAACTAACGTGATCACTAGTCTAAATATGTCTAAAAATGGATTCTTAGACGTATAGTAATGTTAAAAACATAACCTTGGAGGGATATCTTCGCGAAATGCAGAAGTTGCAGTCTGTCTCGAAATATCCGGATATGATATCCGGATATGGGGTTGGAGATATCCGGATATGGATATCAGAATATGATATCCAGATATGGCCCCGTGATATATCCGGATATTCTGGAAATTTTGAGACGGGTACTGTTCTGTTCATACAGCATTGCATATTGGGTTTGTGGACCCAAGATTGGTTAAGTTGAACCTCTGTAATAATTAAACTAAGTTAGAATCACTTAGATTAAGGGCTTATGGCTTTGGGAGGAGCTTAATGGCATGAAACGTAAAAGGAAACGTTGTTGTTATGTCATAAACTATTAGATAATGAATGTTGATATGATTGCTGGTTTAAACAGACTGTGAGAGTGCTGTTTGAGGACTTTGGGCGGTTGTGGACCTTTGACTTTGGATTTTTAGCTTGCGAGGTAAGTTTTCGTGTCCTCAGTTTTGCCCATTGTTGGTTCCACCATACCTCATGGAGGGATGGTTATATGCATGATGTGTTTTATGAAATGCTATTGAACTGCTAAGTGCAAGTGCCTTATGATATGTATATAGTGTTCCACCTAGACGGTAAGCCTGAATATGTAGCGTCATACAAGATGGTGATTCTGTGGGTGAGGTGCAAGTAGCGTCCTGTACTGTAGGTTATAGACGTATGTAATTCCTACATGTTTATTCTCTAGCCAGTAGGATTCTGACACACATGACATGATTATATGCTGAATTGCACGAATTTTGGAACTTATACTGTTTTACAATTTTAGAACTTATATTGCACATGTAAGTGAGTTTGGGGTGGAGAGATCCTTGAGGACCCCTTGTCTTACTGAGATTTATTTTTAAAGATCTCACCCCACGTTGGGGCACATTTTCAGGTTCAGGTATCTCGGGGGTTGATACCTATGGTGGCAGGAGGCCGGAGCTGAGTTGATATATATACTGTTGTGCTGTTTTGATTGGCTATTGACCATGATTTATTGTCATTATATTGTTATTGGAGCTGTGACTATGTTGGGCTTTGTTGCCTTATTTGGTGAGCATGGGGTTGTCTATGCCACATTGATTATGCTTTGTTTATTTGGACTTGTGTTGTACAACGAATCAGGAATTTGTTCGATCTACGAGTTGTAGTTCCGTGACTAGATACACATCTATATATGAGATTATTTAGTTAGTTATTTTATTGCAATTTACATACAGACGATATTTTATAAAAGAATTAAGTAATCAACTTGGTTAATAATGATGACGTCATAATTGAATAGAAAAAGTTAGCTTCTGCATTTAATTAGTTGTGCCATTACCATTTGTATGTTAATTGGGTGCACATGGGGTGTTACAGTGGCGGTGACAAGGTGATGATGATGACAACAATGGCTGCGGCGATGGTGGTAATGGAGGCATCGTGGTGGTATGGTGGCGTGGTGATCGTAGTGGTGATGGAGACGACAATGGTTGCAACAGTGGTGGCAGTGGTAGAGGTGATGGCAGTGGCTGCGGGAATGGTGGCGGTGATGGCATGTTGATAGTTGTGATGGCAATGGCTGCGACAATGGTAGTGGTGATTAGTGATAGTGGTGGTGATGGTGGCGGTGGTGATAGTGGCGACGATGGTTGTAATGGTGTTATTGTGGTGGTGGTGACGACAATGGCTGCGATGATGGTGGTGGTTGATGACAGTAATGGAGAGTGATTAAGAGAGAGACAAGTGCTTTCATTTTGTATTTGGGAACAAAAAAAAGCAAAAAAAAAATTATTAAGGTGATGGCAAAGATTTTTGATCCATTTATGTTTTTGAGAGCAGAAATAAAAAATAATTAATTCTAAAAAGGATGCTCTTAAAGTTGTTGCGAGGTGAACAAAACCATATTTCAGAGTTACTGTCGTAATGGGCTTCGTCAGAAAATTCAATGAATCACAACTATGTTGAAAAAGCCTAGGTTGATAAAGATTTACAGCGATAATGCCCAGATTCAAATGAAGTAGAAAGAAATCCTAAACTGATTTTGGAGAGAGAAAAAAAGAGCCTAAATTAGACAATAACCTAGGGGGCGGGTTCGTAACATAAGATGAAATGGATCCAGATGTTCCTTCTCTATACTCCTATCCTTTAAAATTGAAAAATTATTGGAATTGAAATTTCACCTATTGTAAGAATTTATTTTATTTCCTACACGTAAATAAAAGTATGTGAAATCTTTTTTTTTTTTTTTCTCTCTCTTTCTTGAATGGGTTCACATGAGCCCCACACAATTTTTTTTGTATGTGGGAAAAATGAAATTATCTTACATTAGTTCTAAAATTATTAGGAAAAGAGAAAGAAACCCATTACTGTTTTATGGGCTCAACACCCGTCCTTTACCCTCGAATCTTGAGTAAAGGAACAATTAAGCCCACAATAGAATAGATCGGGCTCCACCGCGTGTATACATGTATTACAGAACATCTTACCCAGTTTACAATTAGAATTTTGTCAATAAATAAATAAGAGAATTATGGGTAGGCCGTGTCCTCATTTCTGGTCCCAAATAAATATACTTCATCTTTGCAGAAAAGGAATACAATAGAGGCAGACATTAAAAGTATGAATAAAGGGGAGGAAATATGATACAATAGTAATAGAAGAAAATTGGTAGACGAAGAAATGTACGAAAGAATTCATAGAGCGGGGGACGGTGTATTAATCACAATGCTGGTTGTTAAAGAACCAAAGACAAAGACAACCAAACTCATTTGACACAAGTGACAAGGAGTCTGAGTCCCTTAATCAGAGGTCTTGAGTTCGACCGAAAGGGTCTGACATGCTCGATTGGGGATTAGTCTTAGGTTTCGGCTGGACTATGTTGCACCGACATCGACACGGGATATGAAATACAACACAATACGACACTCCGACAAGTTAATTCTAAAAAATATTAAATTTTGATATATTATGACATGTCTTAATATTATATAATATTCTTGATTTATGTAATGTATATTATATTTAATATTTAATAACTTAACAAAAAAAGAAAGATAAACTTATAATACCCATCAATTTTATAAAGAAACATTAGATATCCAAATGTTTATATTAAACTCAATGAAACGGTAATCGTAATCCAATGAATCTAATAGTTGGAATTTAAAATGGAACGCAATGTAATCTTTGATCATCTTTTGAGTCTTTGCAATAAGTATTAGAGTGTCAGGAAATGTCGGATTGTCGAGAAGTGTCGGACATGACACATCAGGATTTTTAAAGTATTGATGCTTGATAGCATACCAAAAATCACAATGTTGCTGTTTTTTTGTCGTAAGTCAAGAGCAGTCTTTTACTTTGATTTTGTAAAGTCATACATCTACGAAAAATAAAAATTTATTGTTTATTATTATTTTTTGGTAATCATTTACTTATTTTTTTTATTAACTTGTGCTCGAAATCCTAATTGATTTCCGATTTCGGATTTGAATCTTTTCACTCACCCCAATAATTTTTGTATCTTTATAAATATATTGGATTTTTATAATATTATTTTCGTGTGAATTTAAAGAATGAGATCACACGTGAAATAATTCACAATTCCAAATCTACAAAATTAACAGGGAGATATTTTTCAAGAAAAAAAGGTTAAAAAATTAATCTGAAAACGATTTCATGTTAATTTCGTCTTGACTTAATATTTTTCTAGAATTTTCGCAAACAAATAAATAAGAACCGACCAGGTAAGGAAAACTATAATTGTAACAAGTAAAATGACTAAAATCTGTTTACCAAGAAAAATAAAAATAAGACTACAATCTAATTAATGTAAATATTAGATATATATATAAATTTATTAGCCTCATTCAATATCTTAAGGTTTTGGGTTAAATTAATTTTTACATGATATTATAACCGGAGTGACCAAATAATTATAAGTTCAATCCTCACCACATTCTGTGATAAAATTAAGCATATGGTAAACCAAAAAATGGACATATGCAGTACAACTTAGATAAAAAATGGACTGTACAATATTTAAGTTTCAAGTCCAAAAGGCTCTTGCATGAGAATGTGTGTTATAGATATATAAAATCATTAATATAGCATCACCCAATACCTTAAGCGTGTGTTTGGTACAAGTTTTTGTTTAAGATACCTAGGCAAATGGAAGTGGTATTTTTATATGTCCATGTTTGGTACCAGATTTTAAAAGAATTTGCTAGGAAAATTATTTGCTTAGTATTTGCTTTTTGTATGTAAAAAACACTGTTAAATAAAACTACCTAGAAGGTGGTATTTGCTTATAGACGAGGAAATCCAAAAAGGACCACAAATAAAAAGACCAAAATAACCCTGATGTTCGAGAAAACTATTGAGCAAACTAAAATCATATTTTTGCATTTTATTTTACTCGAAGGTTGTTGTGATAAATTTAATCATATTTTCCACATATATTTTACCTTCACTAAACATAAACTTAGCAAACTAAAACCAATTTTTCGATAATATTTCGACATACCAAACAACTTTTTTTGAGCTTTTCTACCAAACTCATTTTCCACCATATTTAATAATTATATTTCACTAGTAAATTTTTTTTCCTCTACCAAACGTTCTCTAAGATCTTAGATTGAATTATTTTTTATTTGCTTAAGATTTTAGATTAAATTAATTCTTTATTTTAAAACTTCTGAGGCCAGAATTAGAGGTGTTAAAAAGAACGAGGTGTATCAAAGAGAGTGGTGGTATAGTTGGAAGAGAATGCATATGCAATGACATGTGAGGCCTTGTTGACCGGCTAAGCAAGAACAGCTCCAACAGCAAAATTTGATGACATTTGCAGAGTTTCACGTGTGAACCTTGAAAACGTGCGTTAGCCGTGTCATGTCCAAGATTTTGCAGCTGCTGGCCGGGCCACTCCCCCTCTCTTGTACTGTGCTTATTGTCAAAAACACAATAAAACCCAACAATTTACATTGATAAGGCACAGGGACACATTTTGTAAATGTTCCACATACAAAAGCCATTTCAACATATGGACCAGGACCACTACGTGTGTCATGCACTAGTAATTCACTCATCTTTTATCTTTTTATTTTGCCAAATGCTTTTACATAAAATTAACATTTCATGACTTATGAGCATCCATTGCTGAAGGGATCATAATGTCCATGCATATGGACAACTAATTAAGGAGTTTCCTTGTTTGTTATGTAGAGAGATTGACCAGCCTTCTACAGTCTTGACTCTTTTTCTTTCATGTTCTGTTTTGGAGGATATCTTATCCCTAATTGTGTTTTACTTTTCTCTCTGGTAAAGTTATTTTGCCATAAAACAGTAAAATGACATGCTAACAATTTGATAGTTTTCTTATTTTTATGCTGATATCTATCAATAAATATTTGAATATATAAAGATGATTTAACAAAAAATTGTACTTGTAACCTATGAAGCACCGATACTCATAGCTTGTAACTACGGATTTTGTGCCTCGTTTAAACTTTTGGGTAAGAACTTGGATGGAGAGATAGTTTGTATGGGTATATTTGTTAGAATCAAACAAAACCTGATTACCTTCTTGTTCATCTTTATTAGAAAATAAAAATAGTAGATAAATGGTGGCACCTGGTTCATATTAATAATTAATCCTTTTAGTTAGATGTTACTTGCTAATAAGTTACAGAATAAGTGGCATGAAATCTTGTATTTCATAAAATATAACATTTGCACCTCTATTACAAAGCGAACATGCTGATCAAATTTTAATTTTGAGTTTTGACTAATATTTGTGTGATTGTATGATGCATGCTATCACTTCCGTTACCTCAGAGAAAGAAAGATACTAGACAGAAAGAAAGATACTACATGTAGTATCACTTGTTGTGCCGGCTGGTAAAAGTGTTGTTGGGCTTCTTCGGAAAATAAGGTAGAAAAGAGCCCAGGTTGAAAATCATTAAAGTGATGAGGCCCAGAATCAAATAAGGTAGAAAGAAATCCTAAACTAATTTTGGAATAGAAAAAAAAAAAAAAAAAAACCTAAATTGTAGGGTCCCGGCCCACAGATAATGGGAAAAAAAACATGTTCAGGAGAGAACCGATGAGGAGAGAGAAAAAAAAAACATGTGTGAAGACTGAACCAAAAAACCGATAACCGAAAAAAAAATCGCAAATTTTAATTGGATTAGATCGGTTTTCGGATGGGTTGATGAAAATCGATTCAATATATTAATTTCCTCTACCTACTTGGTCTTTTCCCCAATCGTAGTCAAAAAATTTATAAATTCAAGACCCATTAACTCATCAACTAAACTCAAGAAAAAATCTAGTCACGTCTCATCAACAAAATTTCATTTGTGTATATCTCATTGGCAAAAAAAAAATTATAGCATCGTTTATTGATATTTGTGTATTTCAAAAAAAAAATTACAAAGTCAATATGTACGAAAGATGTTATTTGCACAATAATCATGAAATTAATTTTAGGATATTTAAAAAAACCAAAAATAATTGGATTGGATCGGATTTAAAAAAAATCCAAACCGAATGGATGATTACATGATCAAATCGGATGAGTTTTTCAAGATCAATCTAATCGAGACCGCCAACCCCTACTAAATTGGACAATAACTTATTGGGCAGATTCGTAACATAAGCTGAAATAGGTCCAGATGTTCCTTCTCATTTGGAAAATAATTAGGAAGAGAGAAAGAAACCCATTACTGTTTTTTGGGCTCAACACCGTACTTACTCTCGAATCTTGAGTAAATAATTCGATCACAGAACATCTTACCCAGTCTCTAAAAAATAGATATCAAGAGAAAAAAAAATCATTCTTTAATATTTTAAAACGGCGGATAAATATTCTTAAGCTATGCATGCTTAATCCTTTGCGGAAAAGGAATAAAATAGAGGCAGAAATTAAAAAGTGCGAATAAAGGGGAGGAAATACGATCCAATAATAATAGAATTAAATTGGTAGATGAAGAAATGTACGAAAGAATTCATGGAGTGGGGGACGGTGTATTAATCACAATGCTGGTTGTTAAAGAACCAAAGACAAAGGTACAGAAAATCACAATGTTGCTGTTGCTTTTCTTTATCAGTCATAAGTCAACAGCAGCTTTTCACTTTGATTAAAAATTAAAAATTAACACGACACTCCGACACGTTAATTCTAAAAAATATTAGATTTGAACATGTTATGACACGTTTTGATATTAAATAATATTTTTAATTTATGTAGTGTATAGTATATTTAATATTCAATAATTTAACAAAAAATGAATATAAATTTATCAAATTCATAAATTTTGCAAAGAAACATAAGATATCTTAAATATTTATATTAAACTCAATAAAATAGTAATCGTAATCCAACGAATCTAATAGTTGGAACTAAAAACTCAACGCGTGACGCAACCTTTCAACCTTTTTTGAATTTCTATAACGCGTGTTAGAGTGTCGAGGAGTGTCGGAGTGTCCGAGAGTGTCGGGAAATGTCGGACACGACACGCTAGGATTTTTGAAGTGTCGGTGCTTCATAGGTCATAAGTCAACAGCAGCTTTTCACTTTGATTAAAAATTAAAAAATTAAAATTAAAATTATCTTTTCCAACAAATAGAATTGGCATAGATGATAAACAGTCTGAAATTTTTAATTAGAGGTTTCGAATTTGAACTCCGAAAATAAAAATGAAGATTTTGCATAGCTATTCCTTTTAAGGGTAGGATATTTTTACTACCCATCTTTTCTATTATTATTCTACTACCACTTTAAAATCATTAGAAAAAAAAGTTATAACACACTCTCTCTATAACATTACAACTTTTCCTCTAATCTAATAAACAATGACCCATTAAAAATTTGGCTAAGCTATTCCTTTTAATAGGATCGGAACAGATTGAAAAACTAAAAAAAAAAAATAACAAGGTATGCATGTGAGAGAGACATTTGCAGAGCCTCACATGTGAACCTTGAAAACGTGTGTTTGCAGTGTCATGTCCAGGATTTTGCAGCTGCAGGCCGAGCCACAGAACTAGTTGTGGGCGTGTGACTACAACCCCCTTTACTGTGCTTATTGTCAAAAACACATAGAACCCAACAATTTACATTGACGAGGCACAGTGACACATAGAACTTTGTAAATGTTCCACATTCACACATTTACGAAAGCCACTTCAAAACAAATGGACCACTACGTGCCATGCACTAGTAATTCACTCATATTTTATCTTTTATTTTGCCAAATGCTTTAACATGAAAATTAACCTTTCATGACTCATGAGCATCCATTCCTGAAGGAATCATAATGTCCATGCATATGGACAACTAAAACCCCTAGCTAGTAAAGCTTTAAAGTGAAATAGTTTTGCATATTCTCTTGCTTTTGTTTATAAATCTAGATATATGTGTCTTTCTCTTATTCTTTGTCATTTCTTTGGGCCTTGATGTGAAGCATATGTGTAAACAGAAGCAAGGTTATCATCATCAACGAATAAAGTGAGAAAAATAGAAAGGTGAAAAGCCTTGTTTAATTTGATGATGATTTGTCATTATGGACAAAGTTGCATTGACAACAATAAAAACAGCTTGAAACACTTTCAAACAAAAAAGTTGAATGGCGAGTTTGTTTTTTTGTTTTTTTTTTTAAGTTAAAAGTTTTTTTTAAACTAAAGTTAAAAAAATAGCTTAAATAAAGCTAAAGATTACTTGATGATTTTATAAAAAATTTAGTTTAAAATCTCAAATTAAAATTTCTCCTAAGAGCTTTTGACTTTTTTCTTTAAAAAGAATTGAACTCTTCGCCACTTAATTAATAAATTTTTAATATCATATCCTAAATTAATGATTCCCTTTTATATTTTAATTTGTTGGAATTTATTTCTGAATTTTTTTTAAAAAATAATGGCAATAATAACCAAACATCTTACCAGTTGGTAAAGAAAAAAAAATTTTGATTCTTGAACTTGAACCCATGTTGCATAACACTTGCATCAATGGTGACGTAGTAAGGACCAACACCTGAGAAGGGAAACACAAACATCATAAATCGTAAGCGGTGATGAATAACATCAATGGTGACCCGCTGAGGACTGACGTCTCAAGATTGAAACTCAAACATTATAAGGCATAAGCAGCGATGAATAAACATGCAATATTGAATTGGACCTGTAATTATATACGAGAACACAGTCCTATTTTTCTTAAAATAAAAGTAAATAACATGCAAGTCTATAATAAAATATGGGTTTAATATTTTTCATGTTAAAAGAGATAATTTTATTTCCTATATAAAAGTGTGTGGCTCATATTTTCTTTTTATCTCTCTTCTCATTACATGGCCTCATGTGAGCCTCACACACTTTAATATGTGTGTAAGCAATAAGAGAAACATTAATCACATAAAATATATGTTAGAAGTTTTGAGCTTGTTTGATCCGGGAGATCATAATTAATCTGAGATCCGAGTATTTAATTTGAGATTCGAGTACTGATGACATTTCTTGAGGAGACAGCCGTAAGAGGTGACAACCATGTATAGGTAAGCATTGTGCGTGCATAATGTTGTATAAAGATAAGAGAGTCGAAGGTTGATAAATACTTGTCTCCCATGATAGAACAAATTTGCATCTCAAGAATGATGCCAACAATCAATCAAGAGTCCCCCACACATAACTGAATGCTTGAGGAATCATACTATCTAATAATATGGTATGGTTGCACAATGCTTGCATGCATGACGTGAAATTTTGACAAAGTAATGATGTAAAAATTGTGAATGAATTTCTGATGGTGTGAACATCTTTATATAGACATCGATAGGGCACGATGAATCGCCATCGGCGAATCATCGCGATTGATGGCGGGAAACCATTACAACTGGTGATTGGTTCAATTCAAAAGTAACCGAACAGAACAGGGGTATTTTGGCTCAAAAATTATTTTTATTTCTCTCGCACACGACCAAACCGATCAAGCGGCAGCGCGAGTGTGGTGGATCAGGGCCCAGTTACGTCCTCTCTCCTCCACAAAAGTTGTGTACCCCAAGGGGAAAACTAGAGATGTGAGGTGGATCTTTATAAACCTTCATATTTTTCACTACTTGTCCAATATGAGACTTCCCTTTCACCTTCCCTCTTTCTTTCCTTCCTCAACTCATTTTTTATTCATAACCCATAGGATTTAAATACAAAACCCAACAATCCCCCAAATGGATAAGAAGTCAATTCATCATGACCATAAGCAAATGAACATGACTACAAAGTGCAATTCCCTAGCGAGAAACAATTGCATCGAGATAGGTAGAGGTCACCTTTGAACCTTCTCTAGTGAAACCTATCAGGTATACTCAGTCAAACAGTGGTCGTGATGACTTGAACTATCGACCTTTAGTGTATATCAAGACAATAAGAGTAACACAATTACTTTTCTAACATTGTTGGTCCTCATTGTTGTGCCCATTTAGGCCCTAGAGACCTGTCTGGTTCTATGAGTGTTCTAAAGAATCAACCTTTAAAAATTATCATAGGAGCAACCCTCACTACACACTCACATAGGTAATTCCATTTGATGTAACATAATCATACATCATTTGAACATATTAGATGAAGAAACCATTAAAAGCCTAAATGCTTACGCTCATTTATACATTGTCTTGTCATAGGAATAAGTATGGGTTTTAAAACTCCTCAGTGTTGACAGTCGATCATCAATCAGTTGTCCCTTTGAACCTAGTTCATGGGATGTCCACTCATCAAGGTAGAGTTACCGCAATTATCAACAATTGATAGGACTTAGACCCATTCTTTTCAACAAATTTTCAACCAACTCTCTAGGAATCCCTTTTGTCAACGGATCTGTTATGTTCTCTTTAGACTTCACATAGTCGATTGTCATGATTCCTCTCGAGAATAGTTGACTCATGGTATCATGTCTATGACATATATATCTAGACTTACTGTTATACATGGCATTCTTGGCTCTTCCAATAGCAGTTTGGCTATCATAATGTATGCATACAGCTGGTACTGGCTTTGGCCAGTTGGGAACATCCTCAATAAAATTACGAAGTCATTCGGCTTCCTCATCAGCCTTATTTAAAGCAATAAACTCTGCTTCCATAGTTGATCCTGCAATGCAAGTCTGCTTGGATGATTTCCAAGATACGGCACCCCCATCAATGGTGAACATAAATCCACTTGTGGATTTAGTGTCATTAGATTCGGTAATCCAATTTGCATCACAATACCCTTTTATTACTGCAGTGTACTTCTCCTAATGTAAGGCAAAGTTTTAAGTAAGCTTTAAGTATCCCAAAACTTCTACCATAACTTTCCAATGATCCTCGTTTGGATTAGTAGTGACTTAACAGACTCATTGCATAGGCAAGTCTTGGATATTTAATATACCTCAATTGTTTTATTGATTTAAAACATGTTAAGATTTTCATATAGGAGTGGCCATGTTATAGAACCGATGTGACCCGGCCAGTTTTCATAAAAATCGGTGACCCGGTCGATTCAACCGATGACCCGACCCAGTTCGTAAAAAAATGGTTTATTCTCATCAACTGATGTCTTTCTTTTTTCACTCTCTCACACAAATGATTTGTTTTTTATTTAAATATTTGAGTGATCTGTAGCTTATTAAATTACATAAAATATGCACCTACAACACTAATATTATCTTGATTTTGCAATATGCAGAAAATTTTGATTTGATTTATAATTAGAGATGTCATCTACTGAACCTGAAACACCAGTATCACAAATATTATATGTTTGATTGATCTTTTGTTGGACAATGATGTGTAATTTATTATTTTTCATATTAAAATATTTGAAATTTGTATCATTTTTTACAGGTATTTAAGTATATTTACAGTTTTTTAATATAAATTATAAATTTACATATACTTACTAAGTCATGCAGTTGAACCAGTGACCCAGTAAATTAGTACCTCGACCGGATCAATAACTAGGCCGGGCTTAGTAACGTTGGTTTGACCATGACTTGTAAAACTTGCAAATGATATCACACACCTCGAAATAGAGCTAAAATTTGGCGTTATTGGGAAATCCACAATCCACTAGTAAATATTTACCTAATTATATATAAAATTAGTATAAAAACTTTGTATGATAACTCAAAATCTTGTGAAAATCTTCACTTGGAGCATATTGTCATCGGCCAAATGTATAACGAATTACACAATATCTTATTTGCTTTGACCCAATAAATATTCTGACCCAATAAATATTTGAAATGTAAAATTGTACATTAAAATGCCAAAAAGAACTAGTTTACCAAAAAAAAAGGACAAAGAAAAGAACTATGCCAACAGATTATCAAAGAAAGTTGAGGGTTGACAAAGTAGCAGTGGTGAATCCAATAATAGACAATCTGAGAAAAATCTCAAAAAGAATAGGAAAAACCAGCATCAAAAGTGGAAAATACATATGCCAAAAGATTCACAAAAATTTACCATGAATTTCTTTGTTAAGATATTCCAATCGGTTCATCGTTTCGCGACTAGTCCGATTCGGGGCAGTCCAGGGCTTAAAGCTTTAAATACCTATCAAAGACGGTACTGGGAAGGATCGAACACATGCTCTCACCTTCACTTGCTCAGTATAATACACCCCCTTAGATTCTATAGCAATGTTTCACAACATTTCATGGTAATAAACACAAGGGTCATTTTCTCTTCAAAGCTGGCATATGTATTGCGCAATGGACATTATTCTTCTGCTCATTTTCTTCTCACAACTTCTTTCATTGTTGGATTAAGTCTTCTCTGTGGTTGTCTGACTAGTTTCACATCACTCTTCATCAATATTTTATGTGTGCAAAAGGATGAGTTTATTCCCTTCAAGTCTAAAATAGACCATGCAATAGCAGTTTTGTGCTCTCTCAACACTCTTAGTAATTTTTCTTCTTCAATGGTTGTCAAATTTACATTGATGATTATCGGGTAAGTATTGTTTTCTCCAAGAAATGCATACTTCAAAGTAAGAGGTAGTTCTTTCAATTCAACTTTAGGTGCTCCCTGAGCAACATCATCAACTTTCTTGTTCTTCAACCACTTGTTCTTCGTCTATTGCTTCAGTTACATCTCGCAATAGTTTTTCTTCTAATGACTCCAGTTCTATTAATAGTTGGGTTATTTCTTCAATTGTTTCTAATACGCCATCTTGAATAGCATCAATCTTGAAGCAATCTCCTCTGTCAACTAGATATTTCATAGATTCAAGAACATCAATAGTTATTGTTTCTTCATTTACCCCCAACATTAGTTTACCTTACTCAACATCAATCATAGCTCTTGCAGTGGCTAAGAAAGGTCTTCCAGAAGTAAGAGAATTTCAGCATTCTTCCTCCATATCTAATATTACAAAGACTGCAGGGAAGATAAATTTATCTATTTTTACCAAGACGTCTTCAATTACCCTGTCTGTCCTCCTGATAGATCTGTTAGCTAACTATAAAGAGACCTTGGTCGATTTTAATTCATGAATTCCCAAAGCCTTGCATATGGAAAGTGGCATTAAATTAATGCTAGCTCCCAAATCACATAATGCCTTCCCCAAATCAATATTACCAACCTCTATAGAAATGCTAAAGCTCCCTAGATCTTTGAGCTTCAGAGGAAACTTCTTCTGAATTATTGCGCTACAATCTTCCGTTAAAGTCATTGTCTCGCATTCCTTCAATTTACGCTTTCTTGAATTACTCCACTTCTAGTAGTAATGGCCTTGCAATGTTCTCTAGGATTAAACCCAGGGTGATTTTTCCATCTTGGATTATAAGTATCACCATGCATGAATGTGGTTGATTTCTGCCTTAATTGTAATCATTGATTGTTTTTGTGAGTTACATTTCTCTGAATCATACCATGTATGTGGCTGTGCTGGAAGAGGTGGATTAAGCTGTGCTAAGTTGATTTATAATTAAACCCAGGGTGATTTTTCCATTCATTGAACGGCCTCAGTTCCTCCAAGAGCCCTGTAATTGCTGCTATCATGTTCTCCTCCACAATATTCACAAGCTGGTAATTGTGGTTGTGTCTGAACTGCAGATACTTGACATTTTTCAAACATGCTTGTGAGAGATGCTAATTGTTGAGACATAAACTTTTGTTGAGCCAACGTAGCATCATTGCTTTCTAGCTGATAGACTCATTTCTTTGGCGGTGTCGGGACAATTTCATTTTCTAGAGAAGCCATGGATTCAAATAACTCCAATTCTTGAGTGGGAGTTTTCTGTCTCAATAACCCTCTTGCAGCGGCATTGATAAACATATTGGAAACAAGTGTTATTCCATTGAAAAATATCCACACCTTTGGTCTAGGTTGCAACTCATATTAAGGACATTTTCTTTGCAAGTCTTTAAATCTTCTCCACGCAGAACAAAGAGATTCCCCTTCCTATTGGGTGAAATTTGTGATTTCATTCACCAACTGGTCATATTTGGTCATAAGGAAGAAACTTGCCAAGAATTTGACCGTTAAATCATCCCATGACATAATACTCCCAACAGGCTGTTGATACAGCCATTTAAGTGCCTTCTCTTTCAAATAGAATTGAAATAATCTCATACGGATGGCATCATCTGCTAGCCCGTTCATCTTCACCGTGTCACAGATCAACAGAAAGTTTATCCAGATGAAGGTGAGCGTCTTCTTCGTCATCGCCAGCAAACTGATTTTGTTGAACTACAGAGAGTAGAGCTAGTTTGATTTCAAAGTTATTTGCAGCAACATTTGGTCTGATGATGCTTGAGGTATTTCTAGGCATGCTCGGAGTAAGGAATGCATCCATCAACTCCTCTTGTGGATTGTTGTTGTTGTTGTTTTCTATTGTTTCTTCCTCTCGTATCACTGAGCTTACTGCTTTTTTTCTTGCTGCTTTCTTTCTTTGGCAATATTTCTATTTCTTTTTGCTATTTTTTCTATCTCTGGGTCGAAGTGCAAGGTGTCGGTGTCAACGGTACCTTGCATAAACCAGAAAATAGACTAATTAAATAAAAAATAAATTAATAAAATAGAAATTAAATAACAGAAAATAAGATCCAATCTAAAGAATCTATAACTACTATTAATGTTGAAGTATATAATCCCTTGCAACGGTGCCAAAAACTTGTTACAGAAGTGCACCGGTCGTACAAGTAATATAATGTACTGAATACGAGATTGTTCCCACGAGGATTATAATTCAATCACTAATTCATTATATCTACTTAAGTTGGACAATTGAAATTAATTGTGAAATTCAATCTGGTTTAGATTCAAAATATTAAAACTAATTAAAACAAGAATGTAAAGATATTAATTACCTGGTAGAAAAGAAACGTAGATAGGGCTTCAACTTCCCTCAATCTCTCTATCACATTATAATTCACTCTTTAAATTAATCGTCTTTAATATCAATCCAATCGATTCTTTTAATTTAATTAGGATTCAATCCCTTGACACCCTAAATCTTTATAATCTTGCAAGAACCCTAGTTCCCCGGTTATTTCCCAAGAAAATAAGCATTACGTTCAAGAATCATGAGATTGCACAAAATCCTATATATATCCCTAGAATCATAAGATTACGATAAAATTGTCAGATACAGATCATGCACCAACATTCTTATTCTTATGCATTTACCTAAGATCAATCTACAAGATTCAAGCTCATAGAAAGCATTAAGAAAAGACAATTTCATTCATGATAAAAAGGAAAATTAGCATAAATAGTTATTCAAACATAACAGATAATTTGAGTTCCATCTAACCCTAACTACTATAAAAGACTTAGCCGAACATAGTGAAATCAAGAATGAAAGAAATTAAGAATTCTCCCTAAACTTCATAATTGAATGGTGAATCTTCAATAATTCCAGTGCAGACTCGATCCCGATCCGTCTCCGACTCTCACGAACATGAACTAGATGATTCCTCTGCTTCTACTCTGCCTCTAATCGTCAAGAATGATTAATTCTACCTCAATTTACCCTTTTATGGGTAAATAACCCGTGCACTAAGTGGAGATCTTCAATTGGGCCTAAGTTGGACCGTGATGGGCGCTTAATCACCCTCGGACAGCGTTGCAATTTCACATAGGGCGCTTAAACAAGGTGATGGATGCTTAAGCGCCCTCTTCGAAGAGAATTTTTTTTATCTTGCAGCGCGCTTAACCCCCTGAGTTAGGGGCTTAAGCTCTCTTAGGCAGTTTAGTGACTTTGGAGCTTAAGCATCCTCTTCAAGAATAAATTTTTTTTCTATTTATTCTTGTAATCTTCTATAATCTTCATGTCCTTTAACTTTATCTTTCCTCTCATTTGATAGCATTCACCTTCAAAAACTAGTAAAAATTAATTATTCAAGTTATTTTTCAATAGTTCATGTTTTTATACTAATAAACCCTAGTTTTCATATTTTTGACTTGATATTTCATGTGAATTTTGTCCTTAAAACAAGATAAATTAAGGATTTATCACCTGTCCACGAGTCCTTAAGTAAGTTTTAATCCTTTGCATTTTTCGTAAACTTCACCAAATTCACCTATATGACGAATTAAGCTATAAATATATAATTTATATTTAATAGATGAAATGATATTATTATTTTTTTTGAAAATATTCACATCGGTTGATCGCTTTGCGACTAATCCAATTGAGACGGATCCAGAATTAACACTTTAAATCCCTCTCAAAGATGATACTGTAGAGGATCGAACATATGCTCTCGCTCCACTTGCTCAGCTCTCATGCGAAGATGATACTTTAGAGGATCGAACATATGCTCTCGCTCCACATGCTCACCTCTCATGCGACAATTGGGCTATCACCATTTAATATAGATGAAAACATATTGAATAATGCATTTATGGTGAGTTTGGATTTAACGGTTCCATATAAATAAAAATGGTTATTTTCTCCTAGAAAGATAAGAAGGGTGATTTCTTATTTCTTTTTGTTTGTTGCAATCATACTCACTTTATATTAAATATATGTGTCAGTTTTTTCACCAATATATATATATATATATATATATATATATGTGTGTGTGTGTCAAATTCACTAAAAAGAAAAATATATCAAACATAAAATTAAAAACATTTATTTTTAAACCAATAAAACATTATAAATACTTATTTGTTTCAATTAATCATTTTATTTAATTTTATTATAAGTAAACATATGCGAAGATGTATGCCCCACGTTTAAAATTTATATAAATAAATAATACTCAAGTATCTTATTTTGTAAAGAAATTACACTGGAAAGGTTTTCAAATTTTACGTAATAACTAAGTTTACATAAAAGTATCGTAATTGAAATTTCATTGAAAAAGAAAAATGATTATCAGGCATGATTGTTATACCTCATATTCATCCAAAAATAACAATGTTATGGCCCCATGAATAATTAAAGAAAGGTATTTATGAATATTAATTGCATTTGTTATAATTAGTCTTAATTGAAGTTGTTCGAGAGATCTGGATTTTAGGATGCGGTACATTTAGCATTCAGAGGGAGAAGGGGGGAAAAACAAAACATATAATAGAAAGTGCAGGTAGGGGACTTTTTATGTTTTTGCGCTAAAGGGATTGCTTGTACAAGTACCAGTGGCAAATCGAATCCGAAGAAAGAAGGGAAGAAAAGGTTGAAAAAATGAAGAAAGTAAAAAATAAGAAGAAAAAAAAACAAAATCAATAGCTTTGGGCTTTGGCGTCATATAAAAAGAAGAGGAGTGATATTTGCATAATTAACGCCTGTTTGAAAGGTTTTTTTTTAAAAAAAAATCTCCTTTTAAATAAAAATTAAGCCAATTTTTATAAAAATTTTTAAATTTTTATAAAAATCTTATAATAAAAAAATAAAAAAATATTTTTTTATAATAAAGAAAATAGGCAAAAGTTCATAGAAAGAGTTTTTTTCAAGTTATATTAACTTTTTTTAAAACGTATATTTTTAAGTAATTTTTTTTATTGAAATGTGTACTTTTTGTTTAAATGAATAATTTTTAAGCTAAAAATTTTATAGAGTTAAAAAGCTTTATTTTAAAAGTTTTATCTTAAAATTAGTTTTTAGCTAAAAAAAAAAAAAAGAGGTGTCAAACAGGTTAATGCCTATTTGGTATATCTTATTTTTAGCTTATCTTTTCCTTAAAAGCACAAACTTAGCAAAATATTTTTTTATAAAAATTCTTATTATAAAAAGAACTTTTTATGATAAAGAAAAAAACTAAAAACTCCCTAGAGAAGTTTTTTTAATATATAATATATGTCAATTTTTTGGAGTCCTCATATTTATTTTATAATTTTACTTTTGTTCTAAATTTGTATTTATAAATTTTCTTTTATCCTAATAACCCATCTTAATAACAAATTATTTTATCTTCCCTCCATCAAAATCATTAGATCACAAAACAACTTTTAACTTAATTTGTTAACTTATGTTTTTGTAACTTTAGCTTAAAAGTAGTTTTTTTTTTTTTTTTTTGGTATGCCTTAAAAGTAGCTTTTAACTTTAGAAAAAAAGGTACTAAACAAACTTTTAAAGAGTTTAAAATTTTTCATCTTATGTTATAAGATAAAAAATTATATATATATATATATATATATATATATATATATATATATATATATATATATGGGACCGGTTATATTTACAACCCAAATTGTGTACAAACTCTTACAATCATATTTGAACCATTGATTTTCGTCAATTAACGGTTATCATTTATTGCAAATTAATAATTAATTAATAAATTTGATTTGCTTTAAAATATATAACCGTTATATATATATATATATAAATCAACGGTTAAGATATGGTTGTAAGAAGTTGTAAACGAAAATAGGTTGTATATATAACCTTCCCCTATATATATATATATATATATATATATATATATATATATATATATATATATATATATAAGGGCTTATCGTTTCTTAAGTTATTTGAGATAACTTTTTCTCTAGCTACTAAATTATAACCGTACAAAAATGTATTAATGGTTATAAAGAAAGAGAGAGAAAAGGAAATCATAATTATTTAAAGGTGAATCAATTAATATAAGGAAATAAATAAACAAAATGATATAGTTTTTGAATAGACGGAGATAAATATATCTCAAGCTGTTTGAGAAATTTTTTTTTTTTTCTCTATATATATATATATATATATATATATATATATATATATATATATATATAAGATCTAATTGTCCTTTTTTCTCTTTTCTCCTCACCTAATCCTATATGGGCCACACACACATATTAAATTTTAATATCTAAATTAAATAGATATCGTCTATAAAATGGTTTAAATTTTTAAAGGGTTTAAATTTTAATATCTCCTATAAAATGAAAAACTTTAAACCCCTTCAAAATTTGCATTGTTTTTATACTATTTAATTTAGATATTAAAATTATGGGAAATATAAGAATCATGTTGCAGGAATTCTTACAATAAAAAAATAACTATATACTATAAGTATTACATAATTATAAAGGATATAAAAAAATTATAGCTATGTACTGTACTATGGGTAGTACATAGTTATAAGAGATATGAAGAAAAAAAAAATTATGTACTACCCATAATACGTAATTGTTATTTTTTTTTGCAGGGACCCTAAAATTATATATATATATAGACTTTTTATCTTTTTTTCTTAAAAAATACCGGTGTCAAATTTTAAATTTAACACTTCATCTTATGGCCGTTAGATCAAAAAAGATCAACGACTCTGATTTGTAAGCATGTGACACCATTGATCTTTTTTGATCTAACGACTGTCAAATAAGGTAAAAAAAATTTAAAATTTGACACTGGTATAAAAAATATTTTGAAAATTATAACTATTTGACTCATATATATATATATATAAATATATTCTTCCAATACACTTTTTATCTTTTTTTCTAAAAAATAAGATAACATGAGTGAGTGAAAGAGGTGAAGTAATTAAGGGATTTGTGTGTGGTGTGACAGTTGTGTGATTGGTCCTCAGACTCCCAGAGTGTATAATATGATGCCACGCCCATTATATTACCTCATTTAACCCCGCAGCGTTAAAAATTCTTTCGTACACACAAAGGAAACATTGAAAATTCCCACACCAAAAGATCAAACGCATGGCTATACAATTATTAAAAAAGTAGCTTCTTTGTTTGGTCATCATTGGATCCCCCTTGTATCACAAAAAAAAAAAAAAATTAAAAAACTCATTGTATCCCACTAAGGTCTATAAGTTTCACCACCGCACTTGCAGACAGGTCACATTCTACATTCTAGGGGGCTATACTACTAAATAGCTAGTCACTTACAAGTTACAGCTTATGTACATATACATAGATTCAATAACTGTGATTTTGATTCAGCATTAATGTAAAATTTATCACTCACCGACCCCTTTTGACATTTGACAAGTGTTCATATAATTGACCTAATTTGTTTTATTTTAGTGATAAGGGTGAAAAACGTTCCCATATTACGCATTTGTTTACCCTCGTGGTTAGGTGTTAGGAGTTAGGAAGCAGTTGGAGAGCTCTGCAATAATAGATTAGTGGCAACACATTGTGATAAGTGTCTCAAACCTCTTAACATGAAATGCACATTTACCCTTGTCAGCTGAAAATTTTGCAAATGAATAATTTGATTTCACTTAATTTGCGCATGCATTTGCGGGCAACTTGAGAAAACTACAAGCAGTGGGGAGTGAGATGCTCCTATTTAAGCCAGTGTTAGCTTTGCCAAGTTATACATTTTTTTTCCCATTTCACGAGGATTCGTTAAAAACGTACTTACGGAATTCGATAAATAAAAATAAGATTTTGTTTAAATATATTGAATACAACGTTAAAAATGTATATAAACTATTAAAGAATGTACAAAAAAAACTATTAAATAAAAAGTAGAATGATTTAATAGATTAAAATTTTAAAGAAATAAATTTACTAAATCTATAAAAAAATATTAATTTCAAATAAATGTGAGGTCATATAAGAGTGAGATGCGTTTATGTTAATTATTTTATTTCATATGAATTATTATGAAAATAGGTCATTCAAATAATTAATATCAAGTAATTTTATTTTTTAATATTATTTAATTTGTCACTCGCGTATTTTACAAATTATATTGTTAGATTAAAATAATGCATAAAGTATACTATATATATTAATAGAATTTTACTTCGATTGATGTTTATTTTTTACGTTATCAATTTATATCAAAATTAAGATACATAACTAAGGATGTTTACTATTTAATTTGTTCTGGGCAAAATATTGAACTCAAGATACCGCAGAGTGGATATATAACCGGCTATAGTTGCTTGCTCATGATACCACTTACTTACTTATTTTCATAGACAACTTACAAGTTACAACCTCATTTCTATTATAAATACAGCGGCACAACACTCTCCTTATGCAAAGTTTTCATATTTGCATATCCTGTTTCAATTATTTATTGTTTTTTAGCGTTGGAGTCCTTGCAGTTTCATTAGCCCCATTAATCACTGAAGCATTTATTAGAGAAGTCATTGCCAATGATTGATAGCCACCATCAAGAAGATCGAAAAACTGCACCATCAACCGCTTCAGTATTAACTATCTGAAAAAATTTAACTATAGACTATGTAATTTAATTTATGTCTATATAAAATTTGATATACAAAATGAACATAACATATATCTAAGTATATTCTTAATAAGATTTAATTAATAAAATTACTCTAAAACTACTTGATAATATATATATATATATATATATGGGTCAGGATCATTTTATAACAGTGTAACTTACACTCTTAATCTTGTTCGTTAATCCCCACTTATATCTAAGGGCTCAAATTTTTTAGTAATATAAGCCATTGGATACAAGTGAATCAATGGTCAAGATTGAGTGTAAGACTTCTAACTCTTATACCGGTGTAAGAATATATCTTGTCCATATATATATATATATATATATATATATATATATATATATATATATATATATTATCGGAATCAAACGAATAGAATTGTGAAAAATAATTATCGTAATCTGAAATTGAAAAGGAAATTAAATTAAAGACGAGAATTATAAAGAAAATATGTAGGTCAATAGTATTCTAACGAGTCACTAAACTTTAATTTATTAGTAAATATACTTATTAATTAACTGTCAAAATTCATTATTAAAGCCAACAATAATGAATGAATGTACGCAACCTATCGTAATTGCGTGCAAAGCAGAAGATTTTGGAGCAAGCGACACTGAGCCACTGACCAGTGACCACACCACCACAAGGCAAACTATACCAACATTAAAGAGCACAACGCCCGCATTGTCGTTTGATACGCATATGGAAACAAACCAATAAAATATATAGGTTGAATCGATTCACATGCTGACAAAAGAAATTTCTCAGACACACCTCTCTCTCTCTCTCTCTCTTTTAGTGGTGGACCTATTTCAAAAATTGAATTCACGGTGTGAGATAATTTCTCTCCAGGAACATTGATTTTCTCATATATATTATGGATAAATAGGCTTTAATGTTGTAGAAAAGTCCTCATCTTCACCAGAGTAAAAGAAGCATGCAGGATCCACATGCTTAAAGAAAAAAGAAAAAGAAAAGGTCAATTTGAAAATCAAAGTATCAGCTGAAGAAGTTTGTGTTCTTCTACTGCAGGAGAAGTATATCTCCCACGGGTTGTTTGATCAAATGGGATTTTTTTAGGTTTTAATTTATTAATTTGGTATTTGGTTAATACTATTTACCAATGGATGTCATCTAGTGAGGTGAGTGAAACCGGCATCCTTGAGTGCCACTAACATCCTCCGCATCACTCACATTCTTTTATTTTTTAAATTTTCTTCAATTGATTGACCCCCTCCCTTGGGGCACTCACAGGATTGTGCCAAGTGACACAATCTCGTTAGTCCTGTTACCATAAAACTTCGAAAATTCATAACTTTTGACTCGGGTATCCAAATCAAATGTTTTTTTATTTCATATAATTTTTTGAGATCAACGCGATGACATCTCATTCGACATTTTATCTCTCACAAACACAGTTCAAATCTGTAAAAAAGTGGAACTAGTGTCGCAAATTTGAATTATGTTAATCGAAGATAAAATATGTTAAGGTGTCATTACGTAGAAAAGTTATGTGAAATTAAAAGAAATCGTCTAATTTGGATACCTGAGTCAAAAGTTATGGTTTTCCGAAGTTTTACGGTAACGGGACTAATTAACGAGATTGTGCGGCACAATTTTGTGAGTGCCCCAGGAGACATCACTCAATTGAAAAAAATAAAAAAAAATAAAAGAATGTGAGTGACGCGGAAAGAGGGTAGCGACACTCAGTGTCGCTAGTTCCCCTCGCGTCACTCGATGACCCCCATTGATAAATACTATGAATCAAATACTAACTTGAAAAATTAAAGGGGTAAAAACCCCAAATGGGTCAAAGAGCCCCCATGTATTACATGGGGCTGACAAGTTTTCTCTCCGGCAACATGATACTTATATAGAATTAATATTTCTTATGTTACAAAAAATAAAATTATTTTCTACCCACATATAAAAGTGTGTGGACTTATCTGAAGAGAAGAAAAAAAAATATAATATAAACTTTATATATATATATATAAGAGATAAAATTATGGGTTTTATGTTTATCATGTAACATGATATAACATCACTTTCCTACACACACATTATGGGTTCACATATTTTTCTTTCTCTTTCTTCATTATATTTTCTCTCTCCATTTTTTTTTGTGTGTTAAAAATAATACTTAAATCATGTAACATAACATTAATAAAACTCTAAAATTATCTCCTAACATAAAAAACATTATTTCCTACTTATATTTTTCATATTATATATTTGATTTGTTATTTTTAGTGAGAATATAAATCTCTTGTTATAAGAGCTTGGTAGCTTATAGCATAAAAATATGGGTTTTATAATTCTCAAGTTACATTAGAATTAAAATCTTATGCTATAGAGACAAAAAGCACATGAAACCTATATATTAGAAAAATTATATGTATAACATATATTAGCACGAAAATCGACGAATGTCTAAAAAGATTTCAATTCTTATGTTAAATGAGAATTATAAAATCCTAAAAATATTAGATGTGGGGTCCACTGAATTTTTTATTTTATTTTTCAAAAGAAAAGAACCAGCACCATTTTCTATGTGAGAGTGGGATATAAAACATCCATTTTTATTTGCTCTTGTTCCAGCTGGCGAATCTTTACTACAGCCGCCACGAGGAAGCATCTTTTTTCTTCCTGTCTTCCTTTCACTTTTAATAATTCAAAAATACTTTTATAGATACAGATAAGTCGTAGTACATTTAATCTGTATTATTAACTCTCTTTTTTAAATTACATTTTAGAAATATATGTACCTAAGTCCGAGGGGCGAAAAACGCAACAAAGAATTGAACCGTTGACATCAACATTCCTAGGTTTAAATGACCTGAACAGATGCTTATACGTGTCACAATCACCTGGGCTGGCAAAAAAATATTTATATTTATTTGGTTGTGGTTTTACAACCTTATATAATAATCAAATTTAAGAAATATCCAATCAGTACACAGTTTTTTATAATTAAATTAAGAGTTTATCATCTATCATTTAACAAGACCACAAAAAAGTTCCTATATATACAACATTTTGTGGGGCCCGCAGCAAAAAAAACCGGCACGCAAAACAAATCTCTATAATATAACACAATTATTTTTCCTACAACATAACTCTTATAAAATCATTAAATTAAATAAAATAAAATAAATTTAATGATGCTTGGGTAAAGATAGGGACAATACATAAGAAGAAATAAATAATTTATCTAACATGCGTCTATCATACAATTTAGCAAAAACCCAACTACTACGGAATTATGATCAAGATGAACTGAGGCAATACCGCAATATAGATCTATATATATTTTTTTTTCTATTAGAGTTTGGTCGAATACTTTATATTATACATCAATGGCACGGAAAAAAATCCTTTTGTTTGTCTTGTGAAAATTAATGTAAATCATAAAAGTATATCAGCGTGTAATAATGTTTTATATTTATCCACACAAAAAAAAGGTTTTTATAGTTACGTCTAAATTACTATCTATCTATATTTTCTATAATTGTCTTAGATGAAGAGTTGACAATATTTGAGTTAGTACGTTTAATCTTATAACAAATAATTCATAGTTGAAATTGAATGTGATAATTGCATAAATATAAATAATTATTCACAAATTTAATATATATATATATATATATATATATATATATATATATATATATATATATATAGGGAAATGATTATCTCATGTTGCATGAAATAATTATCTCATGCAACATAGACAAAGTAGTGAGGTTCATTATTATTTTTTTGTTGAAAAAGTAGTGGACCCCACTATCTTGTCTCTGTTATATGAGATAATTATCATGCAACATGAGATTAATATATATATATATATATATATATATATATATATATATATATATATATATATATATATATACGAAAAAATATTTCTCCGGTAACTTGAGATAAGTTTATCTCCGGTCACCCCAAAACTACGCCGTTTTGTTTGTTTATTTCTTTATAGTAATTGATTCACCTTTGAATGGTAATGATTCCTTTTCTCTCTCTCTTCCTTTATCATCATTGATCTATCTTTGTATGCTTATGATTTAGTATTCGGAGATAAAATTATCTCAAGCAGCTTGAGAAATGATAAGCTCGTGTATATATATGGTAAAATTATTTTTGCAGCCGCTTTTTACGTACATCAACGACAGATGTATGATTATGATTCCCTATATTTAATGCTTTCATCTTTTGTATGGTTATGATTCCATGCATTTAATGCTTTCAAGTATATATATGACAAGTATTTGATTGTTACACATACAGCAATATGCAGAAATGTAAACCATATATATATAAGCATATATTTAATGCATAGTATTTAATTTCAATAATACTTCAATTCTACCAACAATAATTTGGTGAAGAATATAAAAAATCAACTATTCAGTGAATTGGAAAAATTTAATCATAAATAGCATTAAAATAATGATAGACTACAAAACATTGTATGGTCATTCTTTTTAGTTGAGTAATTAATAATAATACATAATTATTATTTTTTTAGTTCAAACGAAACTCTAGTGGGAGTAGATCCTCTCATGTTAAAATTTCACTTGACCTGGTTATGTGAAATTTTTGTGTTTGTCTCTCGTTCTTCACACGCATTAAGTAAGTGCGGTCCAATTATCATTAATGAAGAAAAAGATGGACACAAAATTTTCACATGAGCAGGTCATGTGAAATTTTAATAAGAGAGGATCAATTCCCAACTTGACTCCATGTATAAAGTTCTATACATATGGGTTTAGTGATTACTTGACTGTCCGCCAAATTTTGTAAAGGTATCTTGTTTGATCATTTGATATAAAATGCAAATGTCATTGTATTAACTTGTCCGATAGTCATTCGAAAATTACTTAGTTTGACTCGACTTCTTTCATTTTATTTAGATGCTTGTTTTTTAGACGGATTTGTTAAAGAATAAATAAATAATAAATAAAAAAACATGTTGACGGGTGTGCTAAAGATAGGGACAATACATAAGAAGAAATAGATAATTTATCTAACATGTGTCTATCATACAATTTAGCAAAAATCCAACTACTACGGAATTAAGATCAAGATGGACTGATGCAATATAGATCTATATATTTTATTTCTATTAGAATTTGGTCACGAATACTTTATATTATACATCAATTAGCAGGAAAAAAAAAATTCAATTATTAGATTTAGAAGAAATGAGCAAGGAGAAGCCCCTACTGTGGTGATTGAAAATCATAGCCGGGGCTGGGAAGAGCTTCTTGTTTATTGGAGTGTCACCATCTGGGCATAATCCAAAATTGCAAGTATAATGATTGTCAATACGTACGTAATTATATTATCATTAGTGATGGTTGACATGATGTTGATGTCTTGGATTTATCCAAGGCCTAATAGTGCCCTTTATTGTTTGCATGTCTAATTAGTAACAACGATGGTAAAAGACAAAAGAGGGTAAATCTAAAGTAACATGAAGAGAAATAGGCATTTTTTTTGACCAAAAATATTGAATTTTTGTTACTGTGGTTGGAAGTTGGGACCGTTCCATATATGGTGGGTCTTTGATATGAAATTGAATACAAATACAGGGACATGATAAGATTGATATTGCTCCTATTCGCACATGTGTTTGCGATTGAAAATAATATCCGTTCGCTTTTGAATATGACAAGGTCCCTTGATTAGGATTTTTGTGTTTGGTTAGTGGATAATAATACACTTCTAATCTGGTTGTTAGCTTGTTTGCTTCACCAGTCATTTCTTTATATATATGTGTGGTGATACCATTTCAAGCCGTCCTAGATTCTTAATCAGTGTTTAAACTTTTCATCTATTCATTGAATGATGATAATAGTCCATTTACAAGAAAGAATCAATTTTTTTTTTTAAAAAAAATAAGATGTCTTGCTGGGAATAAATATAGTTTTCAATGGAGCACATTAAATTTAAGGGTAAAGTGTGTGTCAATTTAAAGGATGTAAAGTTGTGTCATTTTAAGAGAGAGAAAGAGATAGATAAAGGAGGAGAGAGAGTTGACAAAAAAATAAAGGTGTGGATCTCACCTCTTTATGAGAAATGAAAGAATATAAATTATGTCATTTAAAAGAATAAATATTTTTCCCTAAATTTAAATGGGTGATCGCTTTTACGATACAAGTTTTCTAACACCAATAAGCTAAGATAGCATGTCATTTTGAATAAGGCTATAAAGAAAAAACAAAAGAACAATGTCATAAGAAAACAACTCTCAAATATATATATCTATCACAAATTCATTGCATCCAACTTTAGTTAACACGTAGCAATTAAAAGATCGGTTTCATCCATCTGATTTTAGAAATTGGATGGCATTGAAGAGGGTAAATAATTTATATTTATTGTGTTTAGTGAAGACAGTAAAAGCTGAGGGTAAATTAAAAGGGTTATTATTTGGAGGAAGGTTATACTTCTAATTTTATTTTTTTACAATCTCTTACAACCATATCTTATTATCGTTGATTTCTGTCAATTAACGGTTATCATTTATTGTGAATTAATAATTAATTAATGAATTTAATTTGTAAAAATCATAACCGTTGATTTACGGAAATCAACGATATTAAGATATGATTGTAAAAAAAATGATAAGTATAACCTTTTTCATTATTTGTAGTTAGTGGTGTGGAATCGCGGTTTGTTTTTTAACTTAGTTTTGGTAAAAAAAAATAAAAAATAGGTGTGGTCCTTTTTCATGCGAGGCACTGACATCTGCAGACGTGAACGTAGCATGTTTGACACTTTCTTTCTTTTTTAATTAAAAGTTATTTTTAAGTTAAAATTAAAAAAATAAAAAATAAAACTACAAGCTGTTTGATGATTACATATAATATTTAGCTTAAAATCATTTAAAAACTGTTCATTTAAAAATATATTTAAAAAAAAACTGATACAACTTAAAAAATTTAACTTAAAAATTATTGACTTTTGACTTTTTTTTGCTTATAAAAAACTGTTTTTATTATTAAAAATTTTGTAAAAATTTATTTGACCTAGATTTTACTTATAAGAAAAAAATAAACTAAAAAAAACCTTCCTAAAAAGCACTTACTCTATCACCTTTTTTTTTTTTTTTGGTTTATGCATCACGCTGCCGACGCAGGGTTTGGATGACACGTGTCTCATATTCCCCATGGACTGGTCCCCCACTCTGAAAGCGCTTTCCAAAATTAATGTCAATAAGTGTTGGTGCGTGGCCCTTTCATAATTGGATTATCTAATGTTAAAAGTTTGCATAAGGTCATGCAAAAAATGTTATTGATTTTGATAAATTATAATGGGTCTATCATCTATCATTTAACATGATCATCAAAAAATTTCTAAACACACAACATTTTATGGGGCCCGTAACAAAAAAAAAAATTTATCACGCAAAACGAATCTCTATAACATAACACAATCACTTTTCCTACAACATAACTCTTATAAAACCCAATTATAATAGGTCCACAAAGAGTTAAACCTTGGAATAGACCCAAGTATATATAGGTCCTATGAAATGCGCAACGTCACCATCGCGCAAAGAATCCGAAGGCGCAATGGCCTCGTTGCGCAAAACCGCCTTATAAGACCTAAAAGCTAAGAAAAGATCCTATAACAAGTTAAGATCCACCGCGCTATAAGCCAATACACGAAAGACAGCTCCAACTTGCCACCACTCTAAGAAGGCAGTTCAATATATAGATATATAGCCAGAAAGGCACCAGCTGAGGCAGATAAGTCTGCAACCCATAACGACCAACAAGAAGGCATGCCACCTACCAAATGCGGCATAAGACTTGTTATATAAACAAAGGGTACAAACTCGGGTATAATCATCTAATTCCAATAAGAATATTACATAAGCCTAACATTGTTACTGACTTGAACGTCGGAGTGTCATTGCAGGTGCCCCCAGTCACATCTATCACGCCAAGGGAGCTCAACATCCATTACTTACACAACAAATATCATCAGCCCACGAAGCTCAGCTCCCAACCCAAAATCTTCAATCTTCAACTGTGTGTGGTCTAGCCCAGTTCATGTTGAATTGGACAGGTCATTGACGCCGTTTGTGGGGATTATATCATAAAAACCCACTCTTTCACAAATCAAAAACTATGGTTGATATTAGAAGCAAATCGTAGAATGGCTCCAAGGGAAAGCGCAAAGAAACACCAACCTCGTGGGAAAATTCAGCTTCCTCTGTTGCACCAATTTTTGCACGCCATGAAAATCCACCTACCACTCAACACTTGTTAAAACTCATCACCCAACAAAACAAGAAAATTGCCTAGCAGAATCAAGACTTAGCCCAGTTGAAAAATTACAAAGTACCAAAGGAAAAGAAAAAGAAAAAGAAACTAATAAGGATCAGGAAAATTTTGATGAAAGTGAGTCGGGACATGAATACTTAAAGAAAGATCTCGGACCTTCGGGTCAAAGTAAAAAAGGCAAGGAGGAAAAAGAAATACTTGAGAATTCCCAGGGGAACTCTAAAACTATTTTTCGAATTCTGCATCCTTTTACATCCCAGGTCATGAATATTCCAATTCCTAGGGATGTGAAAATTACAATAGAAAAGTATTATAGGATAGGAGATCTGCAAGAACATTTAGAGCAGTTTCAAACCAACATAATGGCTCAAGACGTTGCCGACTCAGTGGCGTGTAGACTGTTTCCAACAACTTTAAAAGAAATTGCGCTCAGATGGTATTCGGTCTTGCCTACCATTTCAATTCAAAGCTAGGAAGATCTCGCTAGCCAATTCCTTATACGGTTTGCTACTAGCAAAGCGCAGTACAAATCAACTTATGCCTTAAAAACGTTAGGCAGGGAACGCGCAAAACTTTGCGCGATTATCTCAATAGATTTTTTGATGAAGCACTCCTGGTGAAAGATCTAGACCCACAAGTTTCCTTGCATCTCATCATCGAAGGACTGCTGGAAGGTCCGTTCTTTATGTCGTTGGCAAAACATCGTCCACAAACTATTGAGGACCTAAGTGCGCAGTCTGAAAAATTTATCAATTTGGAATATTATAAGCATTCTCGCGATATTCTTGGGATAAAATCAGAACTTGACAATTTTGAAAAAGATTTTCACAGACGTCTTCGAGAGAAAAGAAAGTGGAATTTTTTTGAAAATTATACTCCTTTGAATACATCGCGAAGAAGAATCCTTAGAGAAGTATTTCAAGCTGGTTATGTTTGTGTTTCGAAACCTCCACCATTGAAAAAGAATGGCAGACGTGATGAAACTAAATTTTGCGAGGTTCATGATGATATTGGTCATACTACAGATAAATGTTTTGATCTAAAAAATACCATTAAAGTACTAATCAGAGCAGGTAAACTTCAAGAATTATTGTCCATATTTTTTATTCTCTTTTCTTATTATTATTATTATTTGAAAGTTGCACGTGTATGTGTTATTCAAAACACACACATGTAAAAATCTTAATGTAAACCCTGAAGGGTAGCGGCGTAGGACGTGCCTCTCTTCTCGAATGGAGGATTAGTCTCATTCTTCCTCCGGTAGCGAAGCTCAATGCACTCGTTATTCCAATGACGGTAGCTTTTGGGTCGTATTCCGAGGACAATGTGACTGGAAGAGGTTGAATGAGAATTACCTTCAAGTTATACCAAAAAAAAAATGTATAAAAGGTTATATCTTTATTAAAATAATGTCTATACACCTATTATTAGTTTTCTTTTTCTGATAAGCAAATATCATTAGTCTTTTCCAATAGTCAATGCTTCCTTTTTCTATTTTTCACCATAATTTTTTTAGGTTTCCAGATTCTCTTGCAGATGTCTCTTTTTATAAGATGCAAATGTCATTAGTCTTTTACTATTGATATTGCTTCCTTTTGCAATAGGCATTACAAAATCATTATGAGCAGTGAGAATTTGACCATTAATGTGGATTTTATGAACTTGTAGGGTCCCAGTATGTGGGTCGCGGAGGCATTTCTGGAATTCAGGTCGTACACCCACGAAACTAGCGAAGTCTCTCGATCATGTCTACCAATCTCGGCGGTTCATCCCTCCATATGCCACCTAAAACTAATATTGCCTACTAAAAAAAACTATTACTATTAATAATAAGGATTTCGTTTTGTCCTTTAACACACAACAAAATTTCTTACACACATACACACAATATTTTGTAGGGCCCACACTTTTTAAAACAAAAAAAATAAATAAAAATTGAGACACGCAAAACGAATCTCTATAACATTACACAATCATTTTTCTTACAATATAACTCTTATAAAATCCTAATAATAATGTTCACACTAAAGTTGGTAAAATGAATTAACCTTTTCGGACCCGCATCACTTCCGACCCGCTAAAATTTGGACTGGTTTATCTGCTTTTGATAAATAAATTAAAAATATTAATCCATCCCATTTTGAGGGGAATTAGTGGGTTATTTTGTATTAAAAAAATTATTTTTTCTAGTGTTTCATTTAATATAAAAAGAAAGTTATATTGAGATCACCATATTATCTAATGACTTGTTGAATTAAATGATAAGTTTGTGTCAGTATGTAAATTTATACATATATTATTATTACAAAATTGCTTTAATGAGAATATTTTGAATGAAAATGATTGTCTTTTTTGTTTTGTTCAGTTCTACCTTCAGTTGTAAAAGTAGTGAACTGATCATTGGATGACAGTCATAAATATTGCAATTTTGCAACAAAACTACAATACATTCAAATATAAAGTCTGATATGTTGTATTTAATATATATGACACTAAAATCATGAATATATTTGTGAAAAAACAATGTGATATATAGAAGATTAGAGTTGAAATGAAAAAGAAAAAAAAATACTAAACCACAACACATTCCGCTCCATTTTGATAGATCGACAGATTGATCCATTGGGTTCAACTTACTTTGCCAGTTTTTTTAATGTTTAGTAGGTATTTTGCATATTTTATGTGTAATATTAATTTTAAATAAATAAAAATTAAAAAATTTAAATGATATGAGCAATATGCAAGTAAGTTAAAATATGTATTAAAAGAACTTTTTGTTTTTTTTTTTCAAAAAAAAATATATATAAATATGTATTAAAAGAAGATATTAACGTTTCTCCTACAACAGTAGATAAATTTAACTCCTGCAGCTAGAGAAACACTTTTCTCTTAAAAGAATTTTTTAAATTTATAAATATATATGTAATTAATTTATAATAGTCTTTATCATTATAATTTTTTAATATTTCAACTCCAAAACGACGTCGTTTCGATGAACATTAGACAAAGTTGTCTAAAGTAACGTTAGATACATTTTTTCCTAAATAATTTCATCATAAACTCTCGTTGAAATTGATAATATGTTTTGGCCTTAAAGGGGGCGTGTTTTCCCTTCAATTTTTTTTTTTTACCTTCTTAAAAAACTAAGATGTTATAGGTTTGAGGATGTTATATATAGATTATTCAACAGCCCAATATAATATATATTTTTTCATAAAAGATATTATTTACGATTTAAAAGAATTTAACTTCTCCTTTTAATAAATTTATCTTTTTTTTTCTTACCAAATTTCTTCTTCTTTTTTTAATAAAATAATTAGTGTACGTATGTGATTTTAAAAATACTACTCTACACTATCACAGATAGGGATGTAAATGGGTCATATTAGGCAAGTCTTTGATTTTGATAGCCTAAGCCTATGTAAAATATTTATAACCTATACTGGTATATTAGCCTATTAAAGACTTGATTTATAGGTCTAACATGACCTATTATAAAAAATTAATAAACCTAACGCGGCCCGTAAAGCCTACCAAGTTGCAAACTAAAATTTATAGGCTTAAACCAAACTAAATATAAAAGATAAAAAAATTTATTCACAAAAATCACATGAAATAATATTTTCAATAACAATACATGAAATAATGTTCATTAAGATCACATGAAAATGTTCATAAAGATCTCATAAAAATATCATAAAGATCAAGTTAAAATATTTATAAAGATCACATGAAAATTTCATATATGTATATATACATATAATTTGCACTTTATTTACTAATTTAATTTTATATTATATTTAAAAATTTAAATAAATATCTATTATTTGTTAAAGTAACATCAATCATATTACTTTGAATATATTTTTATAGTGAACAATATATATCGTAAATATATTATAATTAAAAAAATGAAAAAGTTAATTTGCAACCTTTTAGGTCAGGCTTTTTCAAGTGGACATATGTCCTAGTTTTTTTTAAAAATTTCCAAAAAGTCTAAATTTGCTCAATTTATAAAATAAAATAGGTAAGGTAGACCAAACTATAATCACTTGATAAATCGTCTCATTCATTTATATCTCTAGTCACAGGCTATATACTTATCACTAATAACTCATTATGAACACATCCTAATAAAAACTAAGAGGGAAAGTTTACTTACACTCAAGAAAAACAAGATTCATTACAACTCATTAAAAAAACTATTAAAGGAGTGAAAACTGGGGTACTTTACTTACACAGAAAGGGACATTTACAGACTTTACACATTTAATTTTATTAGTTTGCCATAATGTGTCATTATTTTGGAATTTATATCTTATAAATGAACCTGGTACTATATTATGAGTTTTCTACTGTACAAATAAATAAAGTCATGATATTGTAGACTCACATTTATTGGATATTAATTAGATGATTAGAATCCGTAACTTCTAAGTCGCGCCACAATTTCAACCCTTATATCAAGCTCTCTTTCATAAAGAGTATTATTCACCAATTTTTTTTTTCTTTAAAGGTGATAACTTCACATTTATAAATAAGATTTATAATAATCTAATTTTGTAAAAGATTTAGCTCAATTCCTAGATTTACTTTGTGTATATATAATTTAAAATATACAATGTTAATGTCCACATTATTGTCTTAAAATTTGAAAGTCAAAGTATATGAAAAAATAAACAACTCGGGTTAGAATTCTGTGCTTTCTATTAAAGATAAAAAAAATCTAATACTGGCAATACATGTTGAGTAGGTAGAGAGAATATGTGTATGTGTTCGATTTTCACAAAATACCTATTTGGAGAGGGATGAAAAATTTTAACTGTATTAAATCCTAACTCGTGATTAGCCTCATAATTGTTTCAAAAAAATGGAAGGAATATCCTAGACTGGGAAATATTTTTTATGCTTCCGGGACCACCAATAATCCAGTTTTCCTTCTCACAACATTAATTTTTTTTTTCCTTTTTATCCTTATTACTTTTTCTCTTTTTCACTTTTATCCTTCTATTTATACTAAGAGACCACCAAAAAAACGACGATCCCGGACCACAATAAATAATCTCCCTGAACTGACTCGTCATGAAAAGATAATTAAGATATGTATAAAAAATAAATAAAAAGTAAAATAAAATCAGCAATAGTCCTAAATTGTTATCTCTTTCGAATTATTAAAATAATGCTTTTTACGGTTCTCACTGCCCTTAATATTTGTGCCTTTTTTTTTTGGGTGAACTTTGTGCTTCTTTTTATCTTTAGTGGAACCTGTACTTGCTATAATTTATTCAGGACATGGAACCTATAATTTTCAGTTCCCAACATACGGTACCTTTAGGTCGCCCAAGTGTAGAATCCAAAGAAAGGGGCAAGGTTTTCAATGTGGATTGTCTGGCTACTCATGGAAAGTCCCGTAGCATAATATTATATAGGGTTTTTGTTTTGTTGCATGACAGAATTCAAATTTTACACACATAATATTTTGATTTGCGTGCAAAGTTTTTTTTTTTTTAAAACATAAAAAATAAATAAAAATTAAGGCACGCAACATGAATCTCTATAATATTACAGAATCACTTTTCCTATAACATAACTCTTATAAAACCCTAATATATATAGATTTGCATAGGAAATATATGGACGGGGATACCCCTTGTATTGGAAACCAATACCAGTTATTTAACATGCGTCCTCCAAATCGCTTTCTCATTCATATTCTTGTAGCTACTCTTGTTCTTGTTTTTATCATTCGTTCTTGTTTTGGGGCCATCCAATATCTAAATGATCTTAGTCTTGGTCAAATAGTTTATTTGAGAAAGTGATTGCCTTATATTGGCGTTCGTCTTAAAAAGCTTGAAAATGGATGATAATAGGTTACTAAAATATAATATACAATAGGAAAATGTATTTTATATGCACAACTCATCATATTCTATATTCCAGTATTTATTAATAATATAGGAAGATGATGGTGATTGTTATTTTTGGGATATCATCCATGTGTATTCGACTCAGATCCGATTATATAAACGACAAAATTCTCCCTACCATAATTTAACGCAACTATATTTTCATAGACTATAACTCAAAATTACTAATTAAATTAAAATTGTTATAAATAATTTGTTGGTTGTCCATATCCATTATGATTGTTGGAGACATTATGGCTATTAGGGATATTATGGCTGTTGAAGATATTATGACAGTTGAAGAATAATGTGCTATTATAATTTTTATGTTTCCCAATCTATAAATAAGACATCATTATAGTATGACAATACAATAAAAATACTTTCCCCTATCTCTCTTATATCTTCTCTTCTGGTTCTTATTAATTTCATAATAAAAATAACCCTTTATCAATTGATGGTTGGTCATTGCTACATTATCAACAATATCTAATTAACAAAAGTATGCCACGTAAGACGATGGTCATTGGACCACCGGGCAATTTTTTATTTTTATTTTTGTGAAAACAATTTATTTGTTTAACGTACTGCTCAAAATAAATGTTTATGTAATTTTGTGACACGAAACCGTTTTAACATTATTTTAAAGGAAAAATATAGGTCATTTTTTATTTTATTTTTTGAAAAAATATATGTCATTTTAAATGATATAAATTATATCATTTTATAGATATAAAGAGATATGTGTCCTGCTAAATAAATAAATAAAATAAACAAAAGTGTGGGTTATACTTTTTTATGTTTATGAAATGATATAATTTGTGTCATTTAAAATAACACACATATTTCTCTTATTTTAATGAATAAAACTTTTGTTGTTTGGTAGAGTATCGTTTTCCATTGCAATATAGACTAGAAAAAAAAAATTATTGTTGAAAGATAAACAAAGACAAGCTTGGTTGAATAAGTTAAATTCAATTTTCTTAGTAGTATGGCATGGGTTGTGAGTCTTGTCACTTATCCAGTCTTTTTTATATTTTGTACTAATAATTTAAAAAAAAAAGTTATTATTTGAGATGTCCATTTTTTTTTAATAAATTTCGTCATTGTACACTTGTTCACAAAACAAATGTAAAATAATTGAAAACACAATTTTTTATCTCATATAAAAAAGAAACCCAAGTATTGGCGAGGTGAATCATAGGATTCCTACGCGTGCTCCCAATTATCAAATGAGGTTACCCGTCTTATCATGTGCAATCTCCAACTTCAACATTAGGATTTTCTTTTCATCCCTTGTCATTTATCGAACACAACCAATTGGTGATTATTTTAAAATTATTAACAATGCTAAAACAGGTGAATCCAGTTCACAAAACTAACCTGACTATTTTTTTATTTTTTTATTTATCTTTAAAGTTAGTTGGCATCTACTTGACAATACCTTATAATTCTTATTCAATATGAAAATTTAAATTTTTCTACACATTTTTCGATTTTTGTGCTGATATGCGTCCTACATATAATTTTTTCTAACACATGGGTCTCACATGCTTTTTATCTCTATAGCATGAGAATTGAATTCTCATTCAATATGAGGAAATCAAACCCTACACTAAATCAAGTCAACAACTTACCAAAATCAAACCTCACTTACCTAAATATATCAAGTCAAAAACAACATATTTTTTATTTTATTTTTTTGAAAACCAAAGTCACACAAGTTTTCACCTCACTTATTCTGATAAATACATAACAAGCAAAATCCACTGCTGAATATATGGGAAATATCCACTTGCCAAAAACAACGCCATATTTTATTAAGGGTGAAAGCAACATCATCATAAATCCCCACTATCTTTTATAAATTTAAATTTAAAATATTGAATTAAAAATAAAAAAAATAATTTTCCTTCTTTAAAGACTGGATAATCAAACTCTTTTATCTAAAAAATAATAATTGAACTTAATATATTATTCATGTTAATTTTTGTAATTTTACACAAGTTTTTGATTTATCAATCTATACTTGATACATGGTCTTAAATTTTTATCCACTTAATTTTTAAATAATTTTCGAAAATTGTAGTAGTTATTGAATATTCATATACTTAGATATCTCTCTAAAAAACTTAAATTGGGTATGCCAATATAGAGAATATGTAATTTGTTATGTTGTATATAGTAGAAGTAGTAAAGGGACTTAGTCCCAAATCATCTATTTTAGGTTGTATATACACAGTTGTTTTATATATAATATAGTCTCCGCTATTAGGGATGTTCAAAATATTCAAAAGAACCAAACCGATCCATAACCAAACCGCTCCACATTTTAAAAATCGGTTATTTTTAAAAACCGGTTTCATATAAAACTACATTTTATTTTATAAACTGGTTATTTACCAAACCATAAAAAAAATTGGTTATCCATAGTTATCTATAACCAAGCTACTTTACAATTAAAGAACAAATAAGTATTATCTTTTATTATGCCTATTATATTATTTAATTAACTCAAACTTTCAAACCATAAACTAGCAAAGAAAGTTAAGCAGCTCAGGTAAATAAATAATTTTGTCCGATGAAATTTTATCCGATAAAACTTCTGTCGAAATTTTTTACAAAAAAAATTTTGTCAAATTTTTTTATGGAAGTTTTTTTCATCAAAATTTTTGACAGAAATTTGTTCCATTTGAAAATTATGATAGTTGTTGAAAATTTTGCTGGCAATATTTTCTATCAAAATTTTTTGATAAAAATGTGTTTTGTCGAAAATTTCAACACAAATTTTTTCTGTCAAAATGTATGATGAAAATATTTTTATCGAATTTTTTTGATGGAATTTAGATTCTCTAAATAATTTTTACGAATTTTTTTCCGTAAATTTTTTTTACAGAAATATTTTTCATTAAAATTTTATAAAGAAATATTCTTCGTCAAAAATTTCGACGAATATGTTTTTTGTCAAATATTTTAACGAAATTTAGATTCCGTAAAGAATTTTGACAAAAAAAATTTTCTGTCAGAATTTTTTACAAAAATATTTTTCATCACAAATTTTTACGGAAATATTTTTCGTAGAAAATTTTCGCTGGAAAAGTGTTCTGTTGAAAATTTTGGTGAAAATATTTTCCGTAAAAAATGTGACCGAAATATTTTCCGACAAATTTTTTTACGTAATTGTTTTGTATCAAAAAAAATTGATTGAGATATTTTTCCTTGAAAAGTTTGATGAAAATATTTCTGTTGAAAGTTTCAATGGAATTTAGATTCAATCAAGAATTTTGACTGAATTTATTTCCGAAAAAGATTTATGTCAGTTATTTTGGTCAATTCTTGTTTCGTCTCTATTTTTGATGTAATGTGATTTTCATCAAAAATTTCGTCACTATTTTCGACGAAATATTTTCCGTCGATAAATTCCGTCAGTATTTGAGACTTTTCTAATAATGCCACATTTAAAAATGATTCATTTTTATGTTGTTTTCACATTTTAATGCTAAGGTTAGATAAGTAATTTTTAATATTTTCCCCCTTAAACCCCCAAATTGGGAAAACTTTAATTTTAAGAGTGGGAAGGGTTTTGGAGGATTTTGCAAAAATCCACAATTTCCTTCCCCAATTTTTTTAAACTCACAAACAAGGGAATGGATTAATAAAACCCTCCCCTTTCATTCCTTCCCCTCCAAAAATCAACTCTCAAACAAAGCCTTAGTAACATAAATCTTGAAAGAACGAAGAGCAGTTTTTTTTATAATTTTAAAATAATTCAATTGTTCTTCTACCAATTACTCTCAAAACAACGTGAAACAATTTCTATAAGAATCATTTCGTCTGGATAGTTCCAAAAAAATGAAGATTCTTGCAAGAAATAGTTGGTCAACTAGTTATAAAAATAGCATAATCCATCAAAAACCAATTTTGAATTTGTTAAAAAATCGGTTTTTAACTTGATAACCGGTTTTGATTTAAAATCGGCTTTGAATTAAAACCGGTTTAAAATCGGTTTTAAATCAAAACCGGTTATAAACCATAAACCGGTTTTGGAACCGGTATAGAAAATTGAAAACCGGTTCTAAAAGAAAAAAATCGGTTCGGTTTGAAAACCAAACCGTTTAAAATCGGTTCGATTCGGTTTTTGTTAAAACCGGTCATGAAACGCTCCATGCACACCCCTATCCGCTATACTATTATGACACACGAATTTATTTAATATTCCTTTCATCTCTTGTTACTCTACATGATATTTAGAGCCTAACGAAAGGAATTCAAATATGCATTTTTTCTCCGGTAAATTCACTATTTATCGGTTTAGATTTTTCTGGTTATTGCTTCATTTATCAATTTCTGGATCCCTTTTTTTCCTGTCCTAACAGATTTTGTTTGGTTATTCGTGTTCTGTAGTCGTTGACTGCAGCACCACCACTGTTGATCGTTGTGCGAGACCTTTTTTCGGCCACCTTTTCTGACAAAACTGGTGCTCTTCAAACCATATCTCCAAGACAGTCCCGTCTATCCAAGTCTTAGGTCCAAAACTGCAGGGACACTCTATCACGCGCCTGAGAAAGCTTTGTTGCCTCCGTTGCTATTGCCAGCGGGTGAAGGGTCCTTTCCAGTCGCAATTTTTTGGGTTTTTCTCCCCTCTCTACGACAGTTCCATATCTATCCTCATCTTGGTGTTTGGAGTTCGTTTTGGTTCCCCCTCAAATCTCCCCTTATTTCGGTTAGTTTTGTGACCTGTTTTGGTTGGTTTCTGATTTCTTTTTTTGTGACCAATGGATAATCCTATCTCTGCTACTTCTCACAAGACTCCAGCGTCCTACAAGTTGGATCCACCTATATTTACCAATTTTATTCTTGCTCCGCTGAGTGTGGATAAGTTGGATGGCTCGAATTATGACTGTTGGTCTTCAGATATCCAACTTTGGTTGGATGGGCAGAATTATACATCTCATCTCACTACCAAGGTTGAATCTGTTGCGACTGCTGAACGCATACAATGGAAAATGATTGATGCTCAGTATTGTAATCTGATCAAGTCCACTCTTCACCCCTCTATGAAGCAGATCTTTCGACTTGCAAATACTGGTTGGGCTACTTGGCATTAGGTAAAATCTTTATACACCAATGATATGCAGCGACTCTATGGTGTATGTCAGAAGCCGATGTCTACCTTCGCTCCTCGTAATTCTAGTTGTCCTATATATGAGTATTAGCATTAGGCAATGGCCTTGTACACACATGATCTCAATGAACTACTGCCTTTAACTAGTGATGTTGCTCAGAAATGGGAACAACGCAATACTCTTTTTATGTTGTTGATTCTATATGGTTAACCTTCACATTTGTTTCCCAATTGAGATCAAATTTTGGGGTCTACTACTATTCCTATAATAGATTCTATGATGTCTACTTTGCTTAGGATTCCACCTAAGCTCTCTACAGCTTCAACACCTATTATGCCCAATGTCTTTCTGGTTGACTCTTATGACTCTTCCGCCCTTGCTACCCAAGGCTCTGGTCGTGGACGTAAACCCTCTAAGAGTTAGTTACTTTGCACGTATTTTCATCAGACCAGTCATACTATTGATCGCTGTTGGAAGCTCCATGGTAAGCCATCACAACCCCCTTAGATTGCTTATGTTGCTCGTGCTTCTTCTATTGATCCTAATGCAGGGTTGCCTTCTGTACCACAGCCTCCTGCGGCTCTTCTTAATCAATTTTGACTTGGTGGTCTTAGAAGCAAGCATCTGGTTATACTTCCTATATTACTCAATCTAGTAATTCTTTTGCTGGGATCTCTCAATTAAAATCTTCAGGCCCTTGGACTCTTCGTTTTAGGGCTTCTGATCACATTTTTATCTTAAATCTTTATTCACCTCTCTTTGTACTACTGGTTCATTCTCTACTATTTTTATGGCCAATGAATCTTTGGTCCAATCTTGTGGGATTGGCACAGTTCTTATTTTCCCCTCTTTATCTCTTGATCATGTTCATTATGTTCTTGATTCCCCTTTTAACTTACTTTACATTAATTGTTTGACCAAATCCATTGATTGTATGGTAACCGTTTCTAAAACTTCGGTAATTTTGTAAGATTGAAGTTCGAGGAAGGAGATTACCAAAGGATGTGAGCCTCATGGTCTCTGTCGAATTTTCCCTTCTTTTTCAACTTGCTATACTATGGATTTTGCCCTTATTATCCATGCTCGCTTGGGTCATCCAATTCTTGCCAAGCTTCAGAAGATGGTGCCTCATTTATCATCTCTTTCTAGTTTACATTGTGAGTCTTGTGAGTTTGGGATACATAGTCATAGTATGTTCCCAAATCGTCTTAGTCGACAAGCTTTGTCTCTTTTTCTTTGGTCCATTATGATATTTAGGGTCAAGTCATCATCCTTCTTCTTTGGGGTTTAAGTGTTTTGTCACATTCATTTATTCTAGATGTACTTGGTTATTTTTAATGAAAAATCATTCTGAGTTATTCTATAATGAAATTAAAACTCAGTTTAGTGTTCTTATTCGTACTTTTCATTATGATAATGTCTGTGAGTATTTATCTCATCAATTTAAACAATCCTTTTCTTCTCATGACATTCTTCATCAAACATCTTGTCCTCATACACCTCAACAAAATAGTGTAATCGAGGGCAAGAACTATCACCTTGTTGAGACTACTCGTGTATTGTTAATTGATGGCATTGCTCTCTATAAGTTTTGGGGTGATGTTATTCTTACTACATGTTATCTCATTAATCACATACCTTCTTATGTTTTTCATCACCATGTACCTCACCCTATTTTGTTCCCTCAAAAACCTTTATATCCTTTGACCCCATATGTCTTTGGTTCTATGTGTATTTTTTATCATCCCGATCTTGGCTTCGACACTTTATCTCGGCACATGTTTCCTTCTCTGAATCAGTTCTGTTTTTTGGAACCACTTTTGGTCCTGTGGACTCTAGTTCTGTGTCATCATCTTTTCCTGCCGCCTCCTTTGACTACCTTCCGCCTTGATTGGTCCATGTGTCTGACTTTCATTCAGTCACCTCATCTCTAGTTGAGTTGCAACTTGCTTCCCCACTCCCGATTTCTCCATATGTTTATATAGGCTCACATCCTACTACATCTCATCCCTCAGCTTCGGTCTCACCTTCGACTAGTGAACTTCCCATTGCTCTCTGTAAAGGTACCTATTATACACGCCCTTTTTCCAGATATTCAGTTAATATTAATTACCATCATCTTTCTTTATCATATTTTGCATGTCTTTCTTTTTTGTCTTTTGTGTCTATTCCTAAGACTACATGTGAAGCTCTTTCACGTTCCGGATGAAGACAGACTATGATTGATGAGATGTGTGCTGAGTGGTTCCCCTTCCTTCTGGAAAGTTTATTGTTGGCTTTCAGTGGATCTATACTATAAAAGTTGGTTCTGATGGTAAAGTGGATCATCTTAAAGCCAGCTTGGTGGCGAAGGGATCCACTCAAGTATTTGGACTGGGTTATGGTGACACATTTCCCCTATGCCACATATATCTTATGTTAACATCTTCATTGCCGTGGAAGCTATCCATACTGGCCTTTTTATCAACTTTATATTAAGAATGCTTTTCTTCATGGTGATCTTACGAGGAAGTTTATATAGAGCAACCTCCTGGTTTGTTTCTCAGGGGGAGTCGAGTCTTGTTTGTCATCTCTGCAAGTCTCTATATGGTCTCAAACAATCTCCATGAGCTTAGTTTAGTAGATTTAGCACTGAAGCTCAACAATTTGGTATGACTTGGACTGAGGCTGAGCATTCCCTCTTCTATTGTCATTCAGCTTCCTGTGTCATCATTTTCAGACCAAGGATCTTGGGAAGCTTTGATATTTCTTGGGAATTGAGGTGGCTCAATCTAAAGATGGATTATGATATCCTAGAGGAAATATGCTCTTGATATTCTTGAAGAGGCTGCTTTGTTAAATTCTAAGTCTGTTGATATCCCTATGGATCCAAATGTCAAGCTTCTACCAAATCAGGGGGAGCCCTTCTCAGATCCTGAAAGGTATAGAAGATTGGTTGGAAAACTGAACTACCTCACAGTCACTCGGTCTGACATTTCATTTGCAGTTAGTATGGTGATGGGACTTAAATTCGTTCCCATCTAAGCCCATTTTGATGGCAAAATGTCACACGTTCCCTCATTTGATGAGCTACTTCAGCATGAAAATCACTTGTTTTACACATTTGTGATAAAAACACAGTGGGGGAACGTATGGTGACGTATAACTTTAAAATATATTAAAAAGGGAACGGATTGAGAAGCATTTAATGCACCTGCTCCACTCATTTAATGCCTCTGTCCATTTTGCAGGAAACGTGGATACAAAGTCTTCGAAAAGCAGAGACGGTGCACCACTTAAGCACCAGGAAATATGAAGAGCAGAGAATCAAGAGTTCTCATTGGCCAAGAAGAAAACAAAGCATGGGGAGACTGCAGCAAGCGGCTAATCATCAACAAATACTGTCTCATCAAGCAATTTGTACAGCTTCTACACTCTATTGCCACTGCCCCGTCCCTTCACTCAAGAACCAGCTCCTAAGGATTTACGAGACTGCCACTCCTCTTCTACCTATAAAAAGGACATCCCACACACAAAAACATCATCGAATTCTGGAAGTATTGAAGTCCTAAAAGAAGAGATCACCCAGTAGTAGTTAGTAGTTTAGTTTTATATAAGTTATAACTGTAGTTAAGTGACAACCTCTCTTCTCTTTTCTGTATCATCCCCTAAGACTCCTCACGAACATCAAACCATCTTCTGCATTTTTATTCTTCATTGTAAATTGTATTTCAATTTAATATAAGTGTTTCTTCTCTTCGTTCCATTCGTTATCTCTAAGCCGAATCTTGGGTCTATGGGATCTCAGTTTGCAATAATTAGGTTTAAAATATCAGCCATGAGCTGAACTATCTGTGGAACGGATAAGCTGCAAAACTCTTAAAGAATTATTTTCAAAACTCTTGACTGAAGCTTTTTGTATTTCTTTGGCTAAGTAAGCTATATTCATTGTGTATCAATGGAAATTGAACACATACTGAGAAATGAACTTCCATAAGGAAGGGATTTCAGACAGCTTAGCCATTGGGGGAAGGTAGTGTCATGGCAAATACACTATTGGTCACCTTAGGAATAAAGGGCCACTTCGTCCATTTTAAGGTTTTGTACTGAGTACCTGTTAGAGTCAAGGGAGCCATAGGAATATGGAAACTTGTGAGCCATCTAGTCCATGAGCTGAGGAATTAGAGTTGGCAGATAAGAAACTGGGACAAAGCCAAAAAGTGCTAAGTCTTGAGGTGAGAAAATAATTATTTAAGAATGGAGCAGTGAATCCGTTCCTTCTGTTAAAGCTGTTTTAAAACCGTCCACCTTGTTGTCTCTTAATCATAGTTATTTCTGTTTAAGTATTTTTACTTTATTTAATCTTGTATCCATCAAACTCCAATGAATATTATCTCACATTCTTCTAAACAGGAAGTATCACATGCATAACGCAGCGAGCAATTGTTTGTCATCGGATTGAACTTACTGTTCCTGAGGAACGTTGTCAAGATAGTAAGGAACGTTTGACCAGACAGTTCATTCACTAACTTTTCTTCTCATTTTCATTCTTTATAAAATAGTATAAGACAATATTTAGAGTTCTATCCTCGTGGGAACGATAATCTGGGCCTTAATACACCCATTCTTACTTGATACGTGCACTTGCGCACTTGGGTCGAAAGTAAGGGAACGAATATGTTCTATAGACTCATTTAGAACAGAGGAGCGTCCCCCATCAAAACTTATATTTTTCCACCATCAGCAAACCACCCAACATATGGTAAGTCATTTTCTTAATCCTCCTTGTCAAGAACATTGAAATGTCGTCATTAGTATTCTCAAGTAGATCAAGGCATCTCCAAGAAAAGGCCTTATATACGAAGATAAAGGTCATTTTAAAGTTGTCGAATACTCTAATGCTGATTGGGCATATTGTCCTATTGATAGGAGATCTACTGGATATTATGTCTTCGTTGTAGGCAACTAGGGTTCCTAGAAAAGTAAAAAGCAGAATTTAGTTACCAGATCAAGTGCTGAAACAGATTATCGCTTCATAGCTACTACTACTTGCGAGCTCATTCACTAAAGCAACTTCTTTGATAGCTCTAGTTTGGAGACACTAGACCAACAAATCTCATTTGTGATAATTAAGGAAAACTACATATTTCTTCCAATCCAGTGTTTCATGAAAGAACTAAGCATATTGAGATAGATTGTCACTTTGTTCCAGAAAAGGTCATTTCTGGTGAAATTATAACCAATTTTGTACCCTCTAATGATCAATTAGTTTATGTATTTACAAAGTTTTTGAGGGGTCCTCGAATAGAGTATATATATAACAAGCTTGGTGCTTATGATTTATATGTTCCAGCTTGAGGGCGGATGTTGTATGTAGTAGTAGTATAAGGGACTTAGTTCCACATCATGTATTCCAAGTTGTATATACACAGTAGGGGTGTTCACGGTCTGAATTGGATCAATTTTGAAGCAAAAGTCATCTGATCCAATCCCTTCGGTTTGATCATTTAATCATCCATTCAGTTTGATTTTTTTTTCAAATCTGATCCGATCCAATCAATTTTATTTGGTTTGAACTGGATCAGTTTTTAGTTTGTGGAAAAGCCTAAAATTTTCGCCATATAAATCACTAGCGTATCAAAATTAAGCCATACAAAGTTATAAACTATTGGAAAATTCAAGTCTTCAAACTCAAACAAACGCATGAAGAGTTAGAATAGAAGAATAGACAATAAAAAACTAAAAAAAGTAGTTTGCTATCAATAACATCTAAGATTCCAAGTCGTCATCTTCTTTCAAAAATAATAAATACATAATACATTAGATTGGATCGGTTTTCATTAACCAAATCAAAAATCGATGCAATCCAATTAAAATATGCGATTTTTTGGTTTTTAGTTTTATGATCGGTCACCGCAGTTTGAATTTGCTTGGATCGGTTAATGAACACCCCTAATTCACAATAGTTTTATATATAATATAGTCTCCGCTGTGCTATTTTGACACATAGATTTATTCAATGTTTCTTTCATCTCTTGTTGCTCTGTATGTTCAATAGGTTGTGTTCATGTCGAATTGATATATGATATGAACATGACATGAATAAAGATTCATGTTAAATTTTTTGACACGAACACAATTTATTTATTTTGTGAGTCGATACAACACAATATCAATAATCCGCTAATCTCAAAGTGTGTTACTTATTATATAAGTTGTTATGACACAACACGATAACTCGTCAATATTAAAATGTCTTATTTATTTGTTGGTTGATATAACATGTCACGAACAACTTAGAAGATGATTAATATAGGACAATGACATGTTCTGTGAGTTAACACGGGATATGACACAATATTAACTTTTTCGTATCAGTTTTGACCAACGTAAATACAACATGAATTTTAAAACATATGGACCTAAATATAAATAACTCTTATTGTGTCAATGGTTACCATTCCTAACTCACATATATACCCTCGCTTGAGTCAAACTCCAAACCCATTACTATTGTAACTTCATAGGTAGGGGTGATAATAAGGCCAGGGGCCTTAGGCCTAGCCCGTTTCGGCCCGGCTCGGCCCGACTTTTTTAATTATTGGATCCAGACTTATACTCATGTAAAAGCCTTTTTATTTAAAAGGTCTCAGGCTTCCATAGCCAAGTCCGGCCTTGAAGCCTTGGAGGCTGGCCCGTATACAATAAATTTATTTATTTTTTATATTTTTATATTAACCATTTGAGACAGCGAGTGCCACTTTTCATAATTAGTAACAATATTTCATAATTACTAACAACGATTGGTAAAGAAATAAGAGGTATTTTGATGAAGATATAAGATGTAGAAAAAAGAAAGATTAAAAATGACAAAAAAAAGATGAAGGTAATTCCGTTGCTGATGCTTTGGCAACCAAAGGGAGACTATTAGACACCTAAGATCTACAGCTTTTTCTTGAAGTCCTTATGGATTGTAGAGAGCTGTTTGCTAGAGATTTGATGGGCACTACTTGCCCTAGACTCTGTTTTGTTTCTACTTCTGTTGCTTTCCCCTTTGTTCCAAAAAAAAAAAAAAAATTAAGGAAAAGCAACGTAAAATAAAGTAAAGGTGATGTTGTTATTTTGATTTTTTAATATTAATATGTTTTTTTATTATAAAAGAAACAACTATTATTTTCTTACAAAAAAATACATACGAGTGCATGATTAATGGGTTAAATATTGCTGCAAATTGAAAGGTAAGGTTTTTATTTTTAATAAATAAACAGGTTACAGGCTTAAGACAAGCTTTTATTTTTTGTAAATGAACCAGGCCACAGGCTAATATTATATTCGTAATAGGTAACAGGATAAGACCAGTCTGACACGTTTAAATACAGGCCTGGCCCATTAAGATCAAAGCTCGGCTCGGCTCGGCCCGTTGACACCCCTATTCATAGGTTATATATCACTACATAATAAATAAAGATTTTTTTTGTTACATTGATGAGAATTGAACACATAACCTAATACAAATTACCTAAATATCTCACAAGGTAGTTAAAATCGAGATTTTATGTAAAATCAAAAATAGGATAAAAAATTGTACAATGTAAAATCATAATGTAAAAAAATAATAAAAAATCGTAAAAACATAAAAGCGTTTAGAATATTGATAAAATTATTTTGATGGAAAAAATCATAAAATAAAAAAGGTAATGATAAATTGAAATTTTAACTATCATATCCCTCACTAGTCACTACTAAATCTATCAATCCTAATGATTTTAAAATAAAAATTATTACACAAGAAATTCAATTTGTGAAGTAAGTTAGGGTTTGCAGTTAATCCTATGTGATGAGGTGTGATTTTTCCGAGTCCACGTTGATGTCATGTCAACTGTCAAGTAGCCGACTCATAAGTCATCCAAGCGAGCTAGATACCAAATTCATGAGCTGTGTGGAGATATATAGAATGCCAGCGAGTGATGGTGGTCCAAAGTCTTCGTAATCACGCATGTCTCAATTTGCAAACATAATTAATTCTAATAAAATCTACTTCCTTTAAAACCATTATTATTATCTGTCTAAAGTGAAAGAAAAATAATGCCTTTTTCCTTTCCCGTTATCGGATACAGCTCAGAATTAGATATCATACATAATAATACGTACATGCCTGCTTCAAGCTTCCACCTCAAGCTTCCACCGTCGTGACTCTCTCGCTATTCCATGCATTCACAAGGTTAATTGCGTCAATCAACAAAACCAAATTCTTATTAAATATATTACTTAATATTTATTATTTATTGAATTTGAAGAGGAGAAAATAGACTTTTTGATCCTTGTAATGCAAAAAATAAAATATATTATCAGTTTAATTTTTTTAACAAATTATTTATCAATTTAATGTGAATTAAACACACATGAAATATATACATTGAAGTCGCATATTACTTCGTGTGTAGTCAAAATATATTTGTTGAGATATATTATTTTACCTACTATTTTTTTCTGCCTATTATCTTGTAACATCATTAGATCAGAATATCAATAAGAGAAAGAAAGATAAATATTAATTAAGATTGTGATCTAATGATGTTGGAGATGGTAAGCAGATATAGACACAAAAAATAATAGATAGAATAATCTACCCCATATTTATTACATATTATGCTTTGCAAGAGGCATATGGCAGGTGTGTAAGACTTAAACGCCTACTTTTTTTTTTGAAAGAAAAAAGAAAAAAAGATTGATAGGATATTATTATTAGTATTAATACCAATCTCACTATTATTATGTTTCACTCTTAGATCGATTTAACTTTCTAAACACATTTTTCTCCCTATATTTAATACTTTATATTTATTTTCATTTTTATATAGCTATAATTTTTTATATTTAACCATAGAAAAGTGAAAATAAATATAACTGTTGAATTAATATAATCGATCTAACGATGAAATAAATTGATAATAATATTGACAGTAATACTAATTGCTAGTAACATTAATTGGTAGTAACAATATCATATCTCTCAAAAGAAATAAGGGAAATATTGATCTCATGTTATTAAAGATAATTATCTTATGATATACACTTATCGAATTTTATGCCATTTTTTTTAAATTATGAATCTCATATATTTATCTAATCCACATAAAGATACTATTTCAAGCAACTTAGATTAGTAACTCCAAGAAAAAATAAATAAACTTATGCTTATTTTCATTTTATTTTTTGCATTATATTGGTTAAAAGACAGAAAATATATACGTCATTTGTGTGAAAAGGTGGTGTTTTTCTTTTGGAGCGTTTGCATCAACGTCTTGCCTTTTAAGAAGCACCTAATTCCGAATATTTTAGCTTACCCACCATCAACACCACCACACCACCACTATCACTGCCACCTCCACTTTCTCTCTGCTTCTCATTCTCCCAAAAGTGCGAAAATCCTAACAAAAACTCATAGCATTCCATTGTTTGCAGCATCAACCACTTGCATTTTTTTTATTTTTTATTTTTTATTATTACCGGTAAGTCGATTTTACTCTCCACTGTTTTTCTTCTCCGACTTCTACTTTATCGTTGAATGCTGTTGTCAACTTCCTCGTTCCTTTTTTTTTTTTTTTTTTAATTTACTCTCTACTTATCATTCCTACTGTGTTCTATGCGAAGACACTTGTTGCTATAAGATTTCTATTTCTCAATTTTCTCTTCGAGTTCGTTTCGTTTTGTTTCGAGTATTCGTCATTGTAGCTGTTTTTCTTTTAAGAGAAAAAAAATTTGTCGGTGAGTTGAGGTTCGCTTCCAATCCAATTGTTGAGGTTCTGAATTAGAAAGAACGAAATCACAGTGTTTCCAATTTGGTTTTTCATTCCCGAAAAGTTGATACAGTTTTTTTCTCAGATTAATTTCAGTCGCTGTGTTACCGGAAATTATTTTTCTTCCTTTTTAAAAATAAAAATAAAAAAATTGATAGTTCTACTCCTGTTCGGAACATCTTTGATTAATTCGGATCTAATTTGCGCCACAAACACGCTTCGTTATTAATATTCATTACTGAGGCTCTTTTTAAAAAAAAAAAAATATATATGATTCATTTTAATTTTTATGAAGAAAATGCACATTTTTCATACTTATATTTGGTGTACGGTTATGTGATATCATCGAAATGGAATAGGGGAAGTGCAATGGTTAGATCTTGGAGATCGCTGTTAGTAACATAGGCTTATGTTTTTTCCTTTTTTAGCCACAGGAAAAGAAATAGGAGTCAATCAGGGACCCAGAAAATGGCCACTAATTGCGTTTTTGTGTTGTGTGCTTCTTATCACCACCGACACTTACCAACGCAGTGGAGTGCTTATAGTGTCATTCACTTAGAGAGAGGACTGTAACATAATAATCTTTTGTGAAACGATGGATTGTTGTCTTATCAAATTTTAATTATAACCTGTTGTGTATTAGTGTGTATGAGAGTTTTGCAGTGCTAACTGGAGAAAAAGGAAAAAAGAAAAAAAAAGGCCTCTTTTTAATTTTAAGTGTTAAATTATATGTTTTTTTTTCTACAGGGTCTCTGTAGTTTGAGATGGACCGACGCTGGCCATGGAAGAAAAAATCATCTGACAAAGCTGTGCTTGAGAGAGTAGCTGCTGAATTGGACTCTGCTGCTGCTTCCACTCAGGGCAAACAGGTATATTTATTGGCATTTAACGAAAAAAAAAAACTAGTTTAAAATATTTTTGCTTTTATCACCTTCTTCACTTCCATTTATTTGGTTACTAAGTTATGCTTAATGTTTATGCATGTGATAAGTTTTAAGTTTCAACAGTTATTCGTATCTTTAGTTTTTTGCAAGCTTTACCAAGAGATAAGAAGCTTATCTATTAATGTTTTTATTATTAGCATTTTCATCTACAAGTTTCTTATTTTTCTGTGCTTGTATTCTGTTGTCTTCTATTAATTCAAATTCATCCTTAGCGCATTAATTTGATTTTCCTTCTCCTCTCATCCTCCTCGTCTTTATGTGAATATGTGGGATTTGTACTTGGATAATTGGATTGAGAACTTTACATGATTAGTACTGGTCCCTTGGTCTTGGTTTTGTTGATTCAACTTTGTGATTACATTCATTTATCTTCTTTTCTTATACAAACAGGATACTTACAAGAAGCCGAACTACGTCCAAATCTCTGTAGAGTCATATTCACATCTGACTGGTTTGGAGGATCAAGTGACGACATATGAAGAAAAAGTTCAGACACTGGAGGATGAGATCAAGGAATTAAATGAAAAACTGTCAGCAGCAAACTCAGAGATAAATACCAAGGAAAGCTTGGTAAAACAACATGCTAAAGTAGCTGAAGAGGCTGTCTCAGGTATGCTACTATAATGGTTCCTACTTTCAAGCTCAAAGACTGCCTTAATATAGAATACTTCTTATTGTTCTTGGAATTGAAGTTTTATTGAAACTCCGCAGGCTGGGAAAAGGCCGAAGCCGAAGCTTTGGCATTGAAGAACCATCTAGAATCTGTCACTCTTTCAAAACTCACTGCTGAGGACCATGCATCACAGTTAGACGGTGCTCTTAAAGAGTGTATGCGACAGATAAGAAGCCTGAAGGAAGAACATGAACAGAAAATACAGGAAGTTGCTCTCACAAAAACCAAGCAATTGGACAGGATTAAGGGTGAGCTTGAGGCTAAGATAGTTAACTTTGAACAGGAACTCCTCAGGTCTGCTGCTGAGAATGCAGCTCTGTCAAGGACCTTGCAGGAGCGCTCTAACATGCTAATCAAACTAAGCGAAGAAAAAGCTCATGCTGAGGGTGAAATTGAGCATCTTAAGAGCAACATAGAATCATGTGAAAGAGAAATCAATTCACTTAAATATGAGCTTCATGTTATTTCCAAAGAGCTTGAGATTCGCAATGAAGAAAAGAACATGAGTATGAGGTCTGCAGAAGCAGCTAACAAGCAGCATATGGAGGGAGTTAAAAAAATTGCTAAATTAGAGGCAGAGTGCCAAAGATTACGTGGTCTAGTACGGAAAAAGTTGCCTGGTCCTGCTGCACTTGCTCAAATGAAGCTAGAAGTTGAAAATCTTGGCCGTGATTACGGAGAAACTCGATTAAGGAAGTCTCCCGTCAAACCTGCTAGCTCTCATCTGTCCCCATTGCCTGAGTTCTCCGTAGAGAATGTGCAGAAATTGCAGAAGGATAATGAATTTCTTACAGAGCGTTTATTGGCTATGGAAGAAGAAACAAAGATGCTGAAAGAAGGTTTGGCAAGACGTAACAGTGAATTGCAGGCTTCAAGGAGTATGTGTGCCAAAACACTGAGCAAACTTCAAATTTTGGAAGCCCAAGTTCAGTCAAATTATCAGCAGAAGGGATCTCCAAAATCCATCATCCATATAAACCATGAAAGCATTTACAGTCAAAATGCAAGCCATGCACCAAGCTTGGTCTCCATGTCTGAAGATGGAAACGATGATGTGGGAAGCTGTGCTGATTCTTGGTCTACAGTAATAATCTCTGACCTATCCCAACTCCCAAAAGAAAAGAATACTGAGCAATTGAGCAAATCTGAAGCCACTAAGAAGTTGGAACTAATGGATGACTTTCTGGAGGTGGAGAAGTTGGCTCGATTATCGAATGATTCCAATGGAGATGCCTCTGTTTCAGTTGCTTCAAACCATGAGACCACTGAAATTGTGACCAATGATGTATCGGAAGTCAGCACCGGCAAAGATGATCCCTCCGAGTCTGAAAAGAAGATTGATTCGAATCCATTGCCAAGTCAAGTGTCTTCTGCTGCGGTAATGTCACCACCTGATCCCCAGTGTGATGCTGATGGCTTGTCATTAGAAGAGCTTCGATCGAGAATATTATCAGTTTTTGAGTCCATGGCCAAGGATGCTGATATAGGGAAGATCCTGAAGGATATTAAACATGTTCTTGAAGATGCACGTGACCCTTCCATCCAGGACTCTGTAGCGGTCATTCCTCACAGTGTCGAGCCTTCTGACACTACATTTGATAAGCAGAGTGATCCTATTGTTGTTGACTTAAATGCTAAAAAAGAACTCATTCAATCTCAGCAACCTACAGAATATGTGCAGATAACTTCAGATTTAGAATCTGCAATTTCTCAAATTCATGACTTTGTTTTGTTCCTAGGCAGAGAAGCAATGTCAGTTCATGATATATCTTCTGATGGAGATGGAATAAACCAAAAGATGGAGGAGTTCTCTGTCACCTTTAATGAAGTTACACGCAATAAAGCAAGTTTGCTACAGTTTGTTCTTGACCTGTCTTATGTTTTAGCTAAAGCACGTGAATTCAGATTTAATATCCTTGGTTACAAAGGTACCGAAGCTGAAACTAACAGTCCTGATTGCATAGATAAGATTGCGTTGCCTGAAAATAAGTTAGTTCAAGACAATTTGTCTGGAGAGAGATTTCAAAATGGTCATGCCCATATTCTTAATCCCTGTTCCGATCCCGAGATTCCTGATGATGGAAATTTGACCTCAGGCTTTGAATCAAATGCCACATCACAAAAGTTCTCAATTGAGGAATTTGAAGAATTGAAATTAGAGAAAGAGAAGGCCGTAGTGGATCTGTCAAAATGTGCTGAAAATCTTGAAATGACAAAGTCTCAATTACTAGACACTGAGCAACTTCTAGCTGAAGTTAAATCACAATTGGCTTCTGCTCAAAGATCAAACAGCTTGGCTGAGACGCAACTAAAATGCATGACAGAGTCATACAGGTCACTTGAAACACGTTCGCAGGAGTTTGAAACTGAGCTTAATCATCTGCGAATGAAGACAGAAACTCTGGAAATTGAACTGAAAGATGAAAAGAGGGATCATGAAGCAGCTTTGGCCAAGTTCAAGGAGCTAGAAGAACAATTACAAAGGTTAGACTCCAACCCAATGTCATATAGGTTATAAGTGCTGAAATTATGTATATTCTGCATAATGCATTCCTACTTACAGGCTGTTGATCACAGCATTTGTGATTATGTTGATCTAAGTGAGAAAATGTAGGATCAATAGCAGCGTTGCTTACATTTAATTTTCTTGCTGACATTAACTTTTTCACTCTTTTTATAATTTTTTTTTTTTTTATGTGAAATATTTCTAATTTCTGTGTTACTCTGTCTGTTAGATATGAGAGCTCAGCTGCTGATAATGACCGTAAGACTAAGCAGGTAAGGCTGTAATTCCATTGAAATAGATAGTCATGCTGAATTTAATGTCGCATTGCCAAATATATGAAAAAATTATTAAGTTGGGAAACTTTTAGGATCTAGTCATTATAAAGAACCTCGTGATACACCACCCCAAAAGCTAGCTCTAAGGGTGAGAGTGCCCAAGGCATTATAAAGGCCACATTCCCCTCACACGAGAGCCCATTGGGATAGAAGCGTGGATATTGCACAATTTTTGGTTTACCTTTTTGTGCTTTTGTTTTTAGTTCCACTTTAAAGTAGAGGACAGTGGGGCTCTGATACCATGTAAAGAATCTTGGGATACACCATCCCAAAAGCTAGCTCAAAGGGTGGGAGTGCCAAAGGCCTTATAAAGGCCACATTACTTGCACATACAACCAATGTGGGACTATATATCTCAACAGTCATAATTAAAATATCTATCTCAATCTTGTGGTCTTTGTGATAGATTGAAAATCTAAGATTTAATTATTTTCTTTATCATAGGAGAGAGACTTGGCTGCTACTGCTGAAAAGCTAGCTGAGTGTCAGGAAACTATATTTCTTCTTGGCAAGCAGTTAAAAGCCCTGCATCCTCAAACAGAGCCAATGGATCCAAACACCGAGAGGGTTTCAAAGTTTGAAGAAGAGTTGGATCAGGCGGAGATGGACAGTGCTACTTCTGCTTTTGTGCAAAGACTGGGTGCAGAGTCCCCCTTGCATTTTCCTAACACTTTATTTATTCCATCAGATAATGAGTCAAACTTTGTACAGCATCCAAACCACAGGCCTACGAAGTCAACCTCTTCATCAGCCTCTTCCACTCCTACACCAGAGAAACATGCCCGAGGTTTCAGTAGATTCTTTTCATCAAAAGGAAAAACGGGTCATTGAGCTTGCATCGTTCAGGAACCATGAGAGATTTCATGATTTATGAGGCCACATGGTAATCACATTTGGAAAGCACCAATATGCAGACCCCTTCATGGTTTCACAGAATTGAGTTTTTGGGAGGTCTGTGTAGTTAAGGAGAGGATGCCATGAATGTCGGGTGATTCTTGTATCTAATGGTTGTACATGGTAACCATATGTTTTCTTCTTTTCCTTGTAATTGCTTGTTTTCACCCTCTGTTCTGTAATTTAATTAGCAGACATTGACATAGTCTCTGAACATTACAGAATATTTGAATATGTTGTATTTCATAATTTTATGCATACCTTGATTCTTTACGAACCATAATGGATAATATATTTTTAACCAGTCTCATAAATGACAAAGATTTCAGCAAATAAAATAGAATTATCAAAGGGACACTCGTATGTGAGCATCTCGAAAATTTCCTATCCCCTTGCATGTACCATGTTGGTACAGGGATTGGGCGTTCAAATCACTGATGAGAAGATTAAAAAGGCGATGTTTCATATGGGCCTCTTATGAGCCCAAGGGAGGATGGGCTTCCTGGTTTTTCTTACAAAAACTATTGGATTCTGGTGAAAAGTGTGGTAGTGGAGTTTGTTGGAATAAAATAAGAAATAGTACACTAGGTACAATACACCAATGTAAAACACACAAAAAAATAAAATAATAATTTACATGAAGAGGAAGAGTGAACGGAGAAAGGGAGAAGAGTTTTACAAAGCAAAGAAAAGGGTAGGAACAACAAGAGAAGAAAAAAGGAAGAAGAAAGGAGAAAAGAAGACACTAACCATCCCAAAAATTTCGCTTTTAGAGAAGGGTGGGAGATGGATGAACTTCTACTTTGTCTTAAAAACTTCTAATCATGGCATGTAGTATATATGTCTTATTAACTATGAATCTTGAGAAGATTGAGGAGGGGTACGACTATATACTCAAACCATGACCTCACTTATAAGATTGTTAGAGAATAATATAAATTATTAAAAAAAATTCACCGAATAGTTTAATTGAATCGGTTTTTTACATGATATTAAAGTTTTCTTGACCACAAGTCACGAGTTCGATCCTCAATGTCCTCACTTTTTAGTGGAATTAAATAAACATAAAAAGTGGAATTAAATAAACATAAGGTAAATAAAAAATTGGAAGCCCAAAGAGCTCTTGCGTGAGTAGGTATGTTAAAGAATAATATAAGTTATTAAAAAAATCCACCCAACCACTTAAATTTTTAGGTTAAATCGATTCTTTATGGTTGGTTGATTGAATTCTTGCCTTGTATTATTTTTGTATTGTTATATTCTTCGTTTTATGCTAAATCAGTTTATGTACATGTAATGTTCGAGGGGTTAGGGTCGGAATTCAAGGAATGTGATTTTTTATTTATTTATTTTGGTACTTTGGCTTTGAAAATCTCATGAATCTTAATGAAAAATTAGAGTTATCGTCATTTGAATGTTGAATCTTCCACGAGATCAAAATTATACTTACAAGAATTATTCAAGACTTAAAACAAATAAAAATTTTAAACATTAATTTTAATCAAAAATTTTATTAACACATTGAGTTAAAAACATTTTTTTTTTGATAACAATGATAACAAGTTAAAAACAATTTTAAAACTTACATAACATGCATCTTTATAGCTACAGAAATTATGGACGGCTCTTTTTCTTGTCTTAAGCAATTATTTAGTAGTTTAGCTAATTAATGGATGAGGTGTCCTTTTAACATGCATATAGCAAGATGAAATTATTAAAAGCGCATACTGACAAGTGACAAGGGTCAGGGACACTCTCACCTGGTTGACATTTGTAGAGACAGACTCACATGCACAATAAGACACAAAATTAGGCTAATCTTGAGGGGTTTAATTAGTTTATATGAATTGATAGCTTCAAAATTTATTACTCCCTTTATTATATATAAAAGAATAGAATATTATACTTAATTGTGTTAGATCATAATCTTAATCAAAGAGAAAAAATGAATTGAGTTTTGTTTATCAAAAAAAAAATTGAATTGAGAGTTCGATCTAACAATATTGAAAAAATAAAAATAAGGTAGAGATATATATATATATATATATATATATATATATATATATATATATATCAAAGGTTAAGGGGAAGCCCAATTTATTCTGTGCAAGAGTACTTTTTCTCTTATAAATTTGACTTTTTTTGTGTGTGGTGGTTGGTTCGCTGCATTATTTTAGGCCCTATTAAACTATTTTCCTTCACACACACATATATATATATATATATATATATATATATATATATATATTGAATTTTCCTTCACATTAAATAACATAAAGAGATATATACTAACCCGATGAATATCTTAGTTGGTAAGAGGAATTGTTTTGGCTAGGGTTCAAATCTTAGTTAAAGCAGATTCTTAGAATTCTTTGGTTTTTGATAAGGAAAACCAAATTCTTAGACTTCCCAAACTAGTCTCGCCCTTCCTTCGATTTTCTTCGATAACAATGATCTAATTCACCCTCTGGTAGAGTTCAATTACTGGCTTCATTTAAAAAATGCAAGTGGTCATTAGACATATTGATATAAAGACTACTCCTATCCTTAGTAATGCACATCAATTTGAACAAGCATAATGTGACGTATTAGCAACCTGATTTGATGCTCAATTTTAATTGGATCACTCACCGCTACCCTTTTGTCTATAGAATGTAATCTCTCTAAAAGCCAAAATTACAAAGCTGAATTTGTTGCACATGCATATATATAATATTTAAACTAAATAATGTAGTGAAAATATATTGTTCATGCGAGCTTGGCTCTACATGTTAATAACCAGGTAGGAGTGGCCCCCAACCCTTAACAGTATGTGTTTTCAATGATTCAATTCCAATTAATATCTTGCTATAAGCATGCTAGAAGCCCAATAGTCCATAAGCTGAACTATTAAACAATTACTTAAGAAGATAATAAAAAGAGCATCCCAAAATTTTATGTAGCAATAGTTTTATTTTACTTTATTGTGGATTTGTCCTACATTATGGTTGGGGAAACATCTTACGTAAAGCCAGAAATCATGTCTCAAGAGAAAACAAAGACGCAGTTTGGAGAACTAAGTAACTATGGTTTAACATTTAATTAACTTCCATTTATTCAAATCACACATATTTGGATGCCGACTGAGTCAGAGATTAGCTGATCACCTGATTCAATAATGTATGAATAATGACATTACTGTTTTTTAAATAATTGCCTAATTTGTTTATCTCTTGAAAGATGTACATTAACATTAGCCATGTTCTTTACCCACGCCTTTTTGTTGAGACTTCAAGCTTTATTATACCAAGCAATTAAATAATTTGATTAATAAATGAAGGGTTTTATTAATCTCCTTTCACATAAGATAGTTATCTTATGTGGTAGAGAGAAAATGAATGGATCCCAATATTAAAAAAAAAAAAAAAAAGGTGGGGTGTGAAAATCGAAGTAAGAAAAAATGAGATAAATTATCTCATGTGAAAGGAGAGTAATATTTCCAATAAATGAAATAGTACTTAGACAGAAGGTGATATATCAAAAGCTAAAATTTATAGATAGTTGTCCAATCAAACACTTGACGTAGTTGGAAAATATTTTCAGGATTACTGTAGTACTATTGAGCACTTAAAGTTACACATTATTAAAAGGGAAATTATACTCTTATGTTACATAAGATATATCTCTCATGTCATACTCATATAAAAGATGTGTCTTATTTTTTTTTTCTTTTTTAAAAATTGGTGGACCCCACTTAATTTATCTCACAACATAAGATAACATCTGTCATATAGCATGAGAGAAATAAAGCCCTTATTCAAATAAGAAAAACATAACGGACTGAATTGCATGTACTCGATATATATCTTTACCAGTTTTATGTTGGGAATCTCAAGTATGAGCGGTGAGATATTACATTACTTAGAAATATACTTAGTGATAACCATATAAATAGAATCGCCTATTAATTAATATCTTATGGTTTTGGGTAGAGATGTTGTATCAAATCAATTTATTGTGGTAGATTACAGCTTAGCCCATTGATGTTCTCTTTGCCATCTGCTCCCCCTACCCGCATAACAAGTTCATGGGGTTACACCAAGAATAAACACTCTTCTTCTCGCCATGGGCTCCCCTTGTCCTCCTACGATCTGTTGCATGGCTAGGGGAGCCCAAAATAAGGGCAAACTTCATCCATGCATCAAAGTGTTAAGCAATAATTCATAATAAGTGAATTCGACATCACATCTCAACTTAAAATATTAAGGTGTTAGGTTTATGGATTGTCACACTTATAGGTTCATTACACTGCTCATTCCCACACGATGCGAGATTTTATTACTCATACTTGAATTCCAACAATCTCTTCCTCATGTGTGAGTCCTATTATTTATCAACTTCCCCTCAAGTGAATTTTTTTTGAGTATTCATAGGATTACCAACCAAGAGTGGTCAAGTTTTGGTTCTATAACATGAGTTTGGCATATCCTACAAACCCGAACATAAACCACTATCTCTAAATACTTGGCTCAATCAATTATAAATGGATAGCATATGCCAATTACCATTAGTTTAATACCACTATTACGTGACCAAGGGAGCCCAAAATAAGAGAGAACTTCATCCATGTATATGTAATATCCCAAAGAAATAATAGTAGTTTAGAATAATAAATTAATAATAATAAATTACAAATTAGTAGTAATAACAATAATGTATATATATATATATAATATATATATATATATATATGGACTAATATAAATTTTGATTAATTGAATTATTAATCGATTGATCATTTATGCATTAATATTTGATTGTTTGATTGGTAATATGATTGATTAGGATGAGTTAGCAATCTTTATTTGATTAGATATGATGAGTCAGCAATATTCAAAGTCATAAGAAAATTAAAAAAAAAATTAATTGTACGAAGCTCTGCCCATGTCTGAGCACTAAACTTCAGCTATAAATAGAGGCCTAGCTTAACCTTAACCAATCCTCGGTATTTCTTGTCTTCTCCTCTGCTACTCTCTCTTCTTACAAAATTTTATTTTATTTATTTTTATTTTGTTATTTTTCTTTGGTTATCAATCACTTCTATGCTCAGATCGTTATTTTTCTTTGATTACCAATCGCTTCTCTTCTCTAATTGTTTTTCCTCCTATAAGTCATCAAACACGGAGACCGGGTAATCCTAATCCCTATAGAGTCATAGGTTATATTTATATGAAATTTAATATATGTAATCTTAGTCCCTAAGAAATATGTTAATTATATGAATATTATTGAGAACATCGTTGGGTTTAATTTTTAGATTAATTATATTTTAATTATACAATTATTTATATTTAGTATTTGATCTGGAAATTATGATAATTGATTTGTAAATTGTAGGGGTGTTCGCGGTCTGGATTGGATCGGTTTTGGAAGCAAAAATCATCCAATCCAATCCCTTCGCTTTGATCATATAATCAACCATTTGGTTTGGATTTTTTTTCAAATCCGATTTTTTTCGGTTTGGATTGGATCGGATCGGTTTTCGATTTTTTGAAAATCCTAGAGTTTATTTAATGATTATTGCACAAATAGCATCTTTTGTATATATTGGCTTTGTAATTTTTTTTTGAAATACAAAAGCATTAGTAAACTATAATATAATTTTTTTTGGATAATGAGATATGAAGCTCTACAAAGAAAAATAATAATAATAATGAGATTTGACTAGATTTTTCTTGGGTTTAGTTGATGGGTTAATGAGCTTTGGGTTTATAAATTTTTGGACTATGATCGGGGAAAGACCCAAGTAGGTAAATGGGAAATAATATATTGGATCGGTTTGGATTGGAACAGTTTTCATCAACCCATTCAAAAACTGATCCAATCCAATTAAAATTTGCAAAAAAATCTCGGTTTTCGATTTTTCGGTTTTCGGTTTATTCGGTTATCGGTTTTTCGGTTCTGTTACCGCGGTTTGAATCGGTTTGGATTGGTTAATGAACACTAGTAAATTGTACTCTTGGATAATTGATTTAGAATTATATTCTTGAATATTTGAAATTATAATTATCATATTCCCGGATTTGGAAATTATGATATTTTTAAAATTTTGAATTTGGAAATTATACTCTTGATTAAATTGAAATGGAAATTATGAAAATTATTTGAGGGAATTTTTCAATTATAAGAATTGGACAAGATTATCTTTGACGATTGTGTGTGATTGTAATTAATTAATTAGTGGGAGGATAACTTTGGGATGCTACCTCCTAAAGTGATGAACAAAACCTTTGGGCTTTATGCCTCTGATATATTTATACGATGTGAACAAATATTATCCGTTCTTCCCAAAGTGTTGTCTGGCATTGTTTCCTGTGATATTATTAGGCTTTGTTTGGGAGTTGGTTTTTGGAGGGGAAGGAGAGGAAGGGGGAGTTTTATTAATCTCTTCCCTTGTTTGTGAGTTTAAAAAAATGGAGGAAGGGAATTGAGGAGTTTTGCAAAATCCTCTGAAACCCTTCCCACCTTTAAAATTAAAGTTCCCCCAATTTGGGGCTTTAAGGAGAAAAATATTGAGAATTACTTATCTAACCTTAACAATAAAATATGAAAACAACATAAATATGAATCATTTTTAAATGTGACATCATTAGAAGAGTCTTAAATACCGATTGAATTTATTGACGAAAAAAATTTCGTTGAAAATAGTGGCGGAATTTTTGACGAAAATCATATTACGTCAAAAATAGAGATGAAACAAGATTTAGTCATAATTACCGACATAAAAAAATTTTGGAAAAAAATTCAGTAAAAATTCTTGATAGAATCTAAATTCCGTTGAAACTTTAAACGAAAATATTTTCGTCGAACTTTTCAAGGAAAAATATTTCCATCGAAAGTTTTCGACAGAGAACAATTCCGTAAAAAAATTTGTCGGGAAACATTTTCGTCAAAATTTTTATCGAAAAACATTTCCGTCAAAATTCTCAACGGAAAACATTTGCATCAAAATTTAGAACATATTTCCAACGAAAGTTTTCAACGAAAAATATTTCTGTAAAAGTTTGTGACGAAAAAAAATTTTGTTAAAAATTCTGACAGAACGTTTTTTGCGTCAAAATTCTTTACGGAATCTATTTTCCGTCAAAGTATTTGACAAAAAAACATATTCATCGAAATTTTCGATAATGAATATTTCCCTAAAAATTTGTAATGAAACACATTTTCATTGAAAATTTTCGTAAAAGTTTTGACGAAATCAAATTTTTTTACATAATCTAAATTGCATCAAAAGTTTTCGACGAAAATATTTTCATCATACTTTTTGACGGAAAAAATTTCATCGAAAATTTTCGATGAAAAATATTTCTAGCAAAATTTTCGATAAAAAACATTTCTATCAAGATTTTCAATGGAACACATTTTCGTCAAAAAAATTTGACGGAAAATATTTCAGTAAAAAAATTCAACGAAAAATGTTTTTTATTGGGACACAAAAACATTCCGTCAAATTATTTACCTAATCTAAATCTGTCAAAAGTTTCACAGAAACATTTCCCTCAAAATTTATGACAAAATAATTTTCGTCAAATTTTTCATTGGGACACATTTTCATTAAAATTTTGGACGGAAAATATTTCGTTTGACAGAAATCTTTTTTTCGTCAAAACTGTTGATGGAATTTTTTTTCCATAAAAAATATTAAGAAATCATTTTCGTCAAAACTTTTCATAGAAACTAAATTTCGTAAAAAATATCATCGGATAAAAATTATTCTGACAGAAAAAAAAATTATGAAAATTTTTATCGTTTGCAACGTAGAATTTTCGTCAAAAATATGATCTTTTTAGTAGTGTGAAAAATACATAAATTATTTTTTTTTAGAAATTTTAAATCTTATTTTATTTTTAAAATATAATAATTATATTAATTTAAAAAAAAAATTGTAAAAATCATTTACCCTCCAATTTCTCCCTTATCTTTTTTTAAATCCCAAACAAGGGAAGAGAATACCCCTCAATTACCTTCCCTTCCTTCCCCTCCCTTTCCCTTGGATCTCCTTCCTTTCCTTCCCTTCCAAACTCTCAACCAAAGCCTTTGCGACTTTGGGAAGATGTGTGCACACTAGGATGATATATTTTGATTATGGCCAATTTCATTATTTGTGACTGACAGGGTTTCCCGGGTCTACCATAGTTCTCTTCCCACTAAAGAAATTTAATTAAGATAATTTATAATAATAGATTTAATTATATATATGTATAATTGAAATTATTACGTGATTACAATTTTTATTTGATTATTATATTTGAGTTATATAATTGTGTTTTCATTAGGATTACCAGCGCTGCTGCTGACTGTTTGTGTTTGTGTTTGTTTGGCTGCAATGATCTTTCGGGGGAGCAGACTTTCAGTGAAAGGATGGGGCTAGCAATGGGCAGTGAGGATAACGACTCAAAATTTCTAGCTACTAGTCCTAAATATTATATATAAAAACAGTCTCTGGTTTTATTTGAATGTAAATAGAGTTAGCATTACATTTATCCATGTACCGCTGCGGCGGTAACATTTCCCAAAATTAGATTTAGATTAACTTTCATAATATTTATAAAATCCAAAAATTAATTATGTGTAAATTTTGGCAATTTTAGTGTTATAAGTATATTTTAAAATTGTTAGAAATTTCGAAGTGTTACAATATCAATGAATTAAGCAATAACTCACAATAAATGAACTCGATATGATATCTCAACCAAAAATCTTTGCTTAACTCATTCCTATGAATTCCAAGTTTCCAACACTGTAAACCTTCTCGTACAATAGTTGATGGTGATGCTCCATTGACCAAATGGGAGGTGGTCTACTTGCAGGGAGAGTGAAACATGATGCTAAAGTCAAGTCAATATTAGACTACAGTGGAGAATGCAAATAGGTTAGATCATGGATACTTGAGGGAGGGTGAAGAACCTATTACTATATCATTTTATATTCATGGAGGGATTTTGAGGATGCGGACCAAGAATTATTGAGTCAAGTGGCGGGCCCAATAATAATGGTTTGGAACACCTTATATTTTCATAGTATCCATTTTTTTAAGGGGTTTAAAAGATGTGCCTCACTTTTTTTTTCTTTTTTCTTTTTGTAATTTTATTTGTTAATATATTTTTTTTTTTTAAAAATTGGTGACACACTTAATTTATGGGGTCACAATTAAAAAAGAGAAGATAAAATTGACACGAATTATTTCAATGGGTGTACCAATAATAATGGTATGAACACCTTATATTTTCATTTCCATTTTTTTAATCATAATGTCCATTAATTAATATGCCTCGTGTACGTGTACAAGTCTATCAGAAATATAACTGTGGATGCTTTTCTTTGTTAGAAATTATTAATTTTAATGTGAACATGACTTTGTTATATGGGTCAAGCTGAGATCTTAATTAACCTTAAATGTAAATTCAAATGGCAAAGAGAATTTAATGACCAACATTACTTATTTGTAATCATTGTTTATTAGGAAATGTTTTCTCGTGATACAAAAACCCATAAAAATTCGAACCAACATTTTTTTTAGTTGTAAGACTCGTGTGATTATATCTCTACATAAAGCAATACTTTTTACTTTTTCATATAACATGAGAAAAGCATGCCCGTATTTGTGATTTCAAAATCAAGCAAGCCATTGTGTTATCTAGAACATTTTATAGTTGCGCTTTTCAAAAAAAAAAACTTAATAGATTTGGAATTTTAGCGCAAAATAGACAGAGATAAAGGGGTCCTCAATTTTTTTTTATTATGCTTTTATTGATAATTATAAAAATAAGTGATTTGTCATTGTTTTATGAGATTCGTTTTGAACACATTCTGCTGACCAACATTCTTCCTTTTTTGTTGGGAGAGCGCTTACTAAACAGTTTCAACAAGATAGAAAGAAAACCTTGGTATAATTAAATTAAAGGAAAAACTTTTTTATTATGTTTTTAGGAAAATTATAAAAATATCACGTTATTTTCATTGTTTTATGTTTTCAAAATTTATGAACACATTCTGTGACCACACATTCTGGTCCTGGTTCTGTTGGGAGAGCGCTTACTAAACAGTTTCAACAGCTACAACAAGATAGAAAGAAAACCTTGGTATAATTAAATTAATCAAACAGAGACAAAACACTCAAAGTAAGTGCAAGCGTGTCTACATTGTACAAAGCTTAGAGCATTTTGAACGCCAAACTTGTCTCAGATTAGATAATTTCACCCAAAAGAAAGGTTGCAATTGTAAGGAAAGACTTCAATATCCTTGAAAATTAGTTTTCCAATTCCACAACCTTAACCTCTGCGGGGGGAAATGTTACTTTGTAGTAGATTTACAATCTAAACCCACAAGAACATTTCATGGGCTAGTTTCTTGAGGTTAGAGTCACTCTAAAATAAGAACCTCTCAAACATTTATGCATAACAAAAAAACGGAGAAAATAATGTCAAAGAAGCACAGAAGCAGCTTCTTCTTCTTCTTCTGTTTTCTCCACACACAAAAAAAAAAAAAAACTTTTTACCTAAACAAAAATCACGACACATTTTAATCCCTTAGAATAAAAATATTGATTCGTGATCTATCTGGAATTCAAAATAGACTCATTTAATCGAAATTGTAATTTCTTTCAAATTCATAGAAAACTCGTCGTTAATCCATAAAAAGAATTAACCGAGTCTATTTTGAATTTCACGGATCACAAATCAACTTTTTTTTTTCTCACAGATTACATTGCACCTCGTGATATATGTTGAAGACTCAAAAAACTACTTTACTAAAAAAGGAAAAAAAGAAAAGAAAAAGAGAACGATGCATTGATAACCTTTTCATCTGAGCATGGATGTAATAAGAGACTCAAAAACACCTTCATCGCAAGGGATTGTGAGACCACTTTCGTGATCAAAGCCAAACTCTTCTTCTGCTTGATGGAGTAACGTTTGAAACTCTGGTCGACTTAGAATAGAAATTGGAACAATGTACCTGCTTCTGTTTTCTCCAACATACACAACAAAGTGACCTTTGGGAACGTCCAAGCGAAGCCCTTGATCATCATAACACTGTTTCTTCCCTAAACTCGAACATCTCTTCAGAATCTGCTTAAGAAGTGCTTTTTGAGGAAGCTTACTTGATTTTGTTAAGGCCATTGTGGAAGCAATAGTGATTTATGAGGTTTGAGACTTAGAAACTGCTGTGAAAGAGATAAAGGAAACGTGATGAGTATTTATTGTGAGCCTCGAATAGAGTTAGATGTAGAGAGAGAAACAGAATCATGTGGGGTTGTGGGGACAAAGAACAAATGCATAGGGTTGTTTTGGGGGTTTGTGCTTTGCTTAAGGACACGTAGGGAACTAAACCTGTTTGGGTTTACGACCCTTGTTACCCTTCCAAAGGACAACTTGGTCCCTCTCTTTTCTCTGTTTCAACTTGCATTAAGAAATTTTCCGTTTGTTAACACGTACGGTTCTTACAACAATGAAGCATTCCCACAATTTCCAATGTTTACTGATTGCTTTAACTACTAGTTTGCTATGCTATTCTTTCCGCGGGGGACTCTTTTTATTATTTGATTTTTTGCAATAAAGATGAAACGAAACATGAGTTAAAGTCTCTTCCAAACCAGCAATTAAAAGTTTCCAACCCTTTTAGCCCAATATGTAAAAGGGTCATGGGTACTTAGGACAAGATACCTTATCATTTTAGACTTTCACATGACCTATTTATTTTTGGGTTCACTCTTTTTCTAGTAACCATATAAGCTATAGTAACCATATAAGATATTTGCAATGAGCTAATGTTAGGTTATTTTTGAGGTGGAAATCATGGTGTTTTTGTAATTTTAATTTATTTCAGGGTTATAATAGTCTTTATATTTATAATTTTAAGATTTCAATACCAAAACGACGTCGTTTTGGGAATAAATGCGTGGAGAAATATTTTTTTCTTTATTTTTTTATAGACATTAAATAAGTAAAATTTTATCAAATAATAATATATATAATAACAATTGAGGGACTAATTTGCAACTGAATGTGACTTACTCTGAGGTAACCTTTTTCATTCATTGCCATTAATATAAGGTGTTTACATCTATCATATCACATGATATCAATAACTTTTCTACACACACAACATTTTGTGGGATCTATACTTTCTAAAGCAAAAAAAAAATTAATTAATGCACGCAAAACGAATCTCTATAATATTACACAATCACTTTTCCTACAACATAACTCTTATAAAACCCTTTAATATAATTGCAAACAAATCCAACTACCCATATTTAATTAGGAGAGAATTTATTGTACTTTGTGACCACTATTTTTTAGGTGGTTCCTTCGTGACCCATATTTAACCTTTTTCATTTATTTTGTAGTGTAAATGGAAAGGTAAAATTGAAAATGAAGAAAAATAATAGGGATAAAAAGGGGGGAAAATTAATATTGTGAGAGGTAGCACCAAATCATTGGATGATCCTGTAACATAAAAAATATTTCCCATATTTAGATGGTTCGCCATTTCACGTCTGATTTCTATCAAGAGGTCAACCGTAAAACTCTCCTTATAGGATATAAATGACAAGTTTCTTAAAATTAGTTTTTTTTTTTATCCCGAGAATATAAATAGTTAAAAATAGTGTTTAATAAAATCAATTTAATTTCTGTTATGAGGAATAAAAAAGCATAACAAAATTATTTTTTTATTCTCGGGTACAAAAAAAAAAAAAAAACAGAAACATTTTTCTTTCATTCTCTGATACACACGTCTCATCGCCTCTTTTTGTTTTTAACCGGGTCGTCTTCTACTCATCGAGTAAACTTCTCTTCTCCTCTCCTTCTCTCCATGACACCATCTATATTGTTTCTCTTCCTCTCCCTCTTGGTTAAGTTTTAATATATTTTATTATTTTTATGAGACAAAATACTATATTTATTTTAATATTTTCATTGTACTAAATATTTTATTTTTATATATTTTAGTATTTCCATGAAATAATAATTATTTGTTAAATATGAAATTTTGACGTTTTAATTAAAATATCTGCTGCGATTTTGTTTATCTTACACGTTGAATGAAATATTTGTAATTATTTATAGGGTTTTATAATTCTCATGTTACATGAGAATTATAATTTTTCTACCCACTTTTCGATTTTCATGCTAATATGAATCTCACATAAGATTTTTTCTAATATATGGATCACACCTACTTTTTATCTCTATGACATAAGAATTATCTTCTCATGTAACATGATAATTATAAAGCACTTATTTATAACCAAAACGTATGCATGTGCATTTACGTCCGGTCACGTTAATAATAAAGGTAGTTGAGTCATCTTATTACGAGTGAATTAATGATGAGGGACTTTAGTTTGCTATATGTTGAAGGAAAAAAGGTGTATAAAGAATATAAAGTTGTGTTATTTTAAATGAGAAAAAGAGATAAATCATAGAAGAGAGAGAATGAGTGGGAAATTTTTTAAAGATGTGGGTCTCACCTTTTTATGAGAATGAAAGAATATTAGATGTGTTATTTAAAATGACATATTTTTTTCCCTATAAATCTCAAAATATTTATCATTTTATTAAAAAATATTGAACACTCACTTTCTTTCTTTTTTTCCACGGGATGGACCAGATTTAGTTGATATAAAATTTATAAAATGAAAAACCGAAAATGATTTCACATTACATGTTGATAATTAAACAAGACATCATAAGATTTTTATTTTTTTCACACTTCTTTTGCATACTAGGTGTACGGGGGGTGTCCTGGCTCTACAATAAACTTAGCAGCGAAATGGCAGCAGAATCAAACACACATTGGTCTATATATTAAATGAGAACAAGTACTGGGCTTGGGTTTGACACTTTCTGCATAATACTAGGTATATATAGACTATAGACCTAGCTTCCCCATGCCCATGTTCTGAGGCCATAAATCTACTAGACCACGTCTCTCCATTTTCTTTATCTTCTTCATTGTTATCAAAACTTGGTTGTTATAACCTATAAAATAAAATAAAGATTTTATTAATCTCATATTAAAGAAAATAAGTTATCTCCTATCATAAAAATATATTTGTAGGCTCCATCACACGAAAAAATAAAATAAAATAAAAAGTGACACAGTTATCAAATGATGTGTAAAAGGAAAAACTTATCTCATATAACATGAGAATAATTTTTTTTCATAAAATAAAGATAAAAACTAGTTGTCTAATAAAAAAAAGTTTTCTTCTTTTGTTTCATTTTATAAAAAAAATACATATAAGCTATATCAAATTATTTTATTTTTCTTATCCTCATCTTCTTCTGCATCTCTCCTAAACTTGATTGCTTTGTCTCGGTGTGTTTGAAATATATAAAATCATTAATGTTGAGCTCTTGGGTTGAGGTTACATTAATGATTTTATATATTTCTAACACACCCACTCACACGAGAGTCTACTGAGCTTGAGGATGGACAATGTACATTTTTATCAACCTGTGCTAAGAAAATCAATGAGAGAAAGTAGAGGACAATGGGGTTCAAACCTGTGATATGAAAAACCTTGTTCATCATCCGTTGGTACGTCGCGCCTGCATTCTTAAGACCGAATGGCATCATATTGTAACAATGAGTAGCCTTTTCAGTAATGAAAACAATGGCTTCCTCGTCATGTTTAAACATGGGGATTTGGTTATACCCTGAATATGCATCCATGAAGGAGAGAATTTGGTATCCCGTGGAATTGTCTACTAATTTGTTAATGGTAGCAAGAGGATAGAAACTCTTTGGGCAATGTTTATTAAGATCTGTGTAATCGGTACACATGTGCCACTTGCTATTGGCTTTTTTGAATAACACGACGTTAGAGAGCCAAGTGGAATAGGTGATTTCTCAAATGATTCTTGCTTCGAGCAGCTTCGCTACTTCTGCATCTACCACTTGTTGTTTCTCCGGCAATATTTTATGCTTCTTTTGCGCGATGGGTTTGGCTTTTGGATCAAGGGTAAGATGATGGCATATTACCTCAGGATTTACTTCTGGAATATTAGCTGATGTCCAGCTAAAAAGATCCTTATTTCTTACTAATACCGCCACCAGTTATTTTTTCTTGATTTATGGTAAATGACATCCAATCTTGGTAACGATTTCAGGTAACGGTCCAAGTTGAAGATCTTCTAACTCACCATCAGGCTGGGGTCGCGTATCGCGCAAATCTTCACGCATGTCCAAGTCAGTCATGTTGATCGATGCCTTGCCTTTCTCATCGCGTGAGTTGCTGACTTGACTTGTAAGCTTATGTTGTAACAGCTGCGCGTCGCTTTTTGATCGCCTCTAATGGCAACAACCGCGCCGGTGGAGTCTTAAAATTTCTTCTGGTATCAACCATGTTTTTAAATTGTGAATGGATGGATTCTAAATGATAGAATTCCCACAGACGGCGCCAATGATCAGACCAAATACAATATGGGTTGACCAAAGTGTATCGGGCCAAATCACACACAGTTGAAATAAGAAGGCCTTTGGGGTGATTTGTTTACTGGGCTTGAGGTTGTTGATGATGATGTGAGGACTTTGGTTCTCCTTTGGCGCGATGATTCTGACTGGGGGTACTTGCAATGACATTCCGACGCCCAAGTCAATATCAATGACAGATTTATGTGTATTCTTAATGAATTAGATGATTATACCTGGGCATGTACCATTTGTTTATATAGTAGTTCTAATGCCGCCTCAAGAAGGCGGTATAGCCTCTGATTGGTTGTTTAAGGTTTGCAGGTTCAACTGGTGCTTCCATAGCCCTATCTTGTTATGTCAGGCTATTTTGGTAGATTGATGGCAAACTGGTGCTGTCGTCTATTGATTTGTCCGAGGGTGCGGTGATCTTTACTGATTATCTCGATTTGCTCCACGGGTTTGGCTTATCCAGATCAAAATTTTTTATTTTTTTTTGTACAAGGACAGTTGAAGTCTTAAATAACTTTATAAATGTTACCAAAAAAAATCTGAAATGTAATTAAAATAAAAATTTATGACGTTATCACCAAAAATAAAAATTTATGACGTTATTACCAAAAATAAAAATAATTATAAAAACCTACCGAAATGACTAAAACGTAAAAAAAAAACAACAACGGAACTTGTCCCGTCGATTATTATATTGATAAAAACCGGAACAATAGTGGTATCAAAAAGGTAAACAAAAATTACATTCCATGTACTAAGAAAAATACAAAATAAATTACATTCCAAATTTTCTAATATACCTCATTCTTCCATTACAAACTGTATGGCTTTAGAAATTTTAATGTCCATTATGATTTGCATCGGTTGTGGTGTATTTTTTGTGGGTTTGCTATTACTAGCTGTTAGCATCCATTGATGATTGATGAACAACTACTCTCTTTAGTTATCTATGCAAGTGTTTTACACAAAAGAAATAAATTGTTAAATATCAGTTCTTTCCCCCCTTCGAGATCAGTTGCTGTTTAATGAAATTTTTTTCACTGGTTTAATATGTAAAACAAGTGAAGTGTGAGTATCATCTTAAATGACACATCTTGTATTATGACATAGAAATAAAAGATATGGGTCTTACTGAAAAAATAAAATAAAAAATTATAAAAATGTGGGTCCACTTTTTTGTGTCTATATCATGACATAAGATATGTATACTATCATTTTGCTTCAAAAAGTATCATAATGTGATTGTAAGTGGTAAAAGCAATTTCTTTTCTTTTGTTTTGGTAAATGAGAGAGATTTTAAGATCAACAACACTGGACTTTTTACGTACACGGGCTCCTTTGATTGAGAAAGTCCCGGGCTTGTCTCATGTAACGAACCAATTCAACTCAAAAGTTTAAGTAGTTGGATAAGGTTACATGGGTTTGTCTCATGTAAAGAACCAATTCAACCCAAAAGTTTAAGCTATTGAATGAATTTACATTAATGATTTTATATATCTCAACACGCCCCCTCACACGAGAGCTAACTGGATATGCCCACCTATTTGTGCGAAAAAAGAAATTCCACTAGAAAGAAAGTGGGGAACGGTGAGAATCGAATATCATATAAAGAATCAATTCAACCCAAAACTTAAGCTGTTGGAAGAGAGTACATTAATAATTTTATATAGGGTTTATCATCTATCATTTAACATGACGACAAATTTTTTTCTATACACACAACATTTTGTGGGGCCCGCAGCAAAAAAAAAACTCGGGCACGCAAAATGAATCTTTATAACATAACACAATCACTTTTCCTACAACATAACTCTTATAATACCCTTTTATATATCTCAAAACCTCATATGTTAAACAAAGTGATGTAGGAAAGGAAAAAAAGAAGAAACCCAAATACCATTATAACGAGAATGTACATTAATGATTTTATCACCTCAACACCCCATAGGTGGTTTGTATTGACTTTTGAAGAAAGTCCTTTTTAACACTTCCTTATTTTAAGAGTATTTTTTATAAAAGTTACAATTATTTATATTTTTTAAAAAATATTTGTTTTTTGAAAAAAATATTTGGCATTTGACTTCTCTGCTTTTTTAAAAGCTAAAATTTTTAATTTCCCAAAAAAAAGTAGATTAATGATTTTATAATCCTTTGGGCAAATAACTAGTATATAATCCTTTGGGCAAATAACTAGTAACTAGATAGAGATGCCTTGCGTTGCATGGTATGCTGTACATGCCCTTACATTACTTATTCATCAATCAAAAGACCAGAAAAGAACAAATCGAAAGAAACAAAAACCACTGACAGTATCTGATAAACAAACTAAGTATATGCTCCAATAATACTGAACTTGGCATTTTTCTTTAAATAATTTTTTTTTCTTCCATTTGAATTCTTAGTTTTATTTATATATTTCTTTATGGGTCTAATAATTTTTCCTTTTTTAGAATGAATGAATATACTATAAGGGATGTTTGATAGAAAAATAAAATTTAAAACCGAGGAATCTTATATTGAGAATCTGGATTAACATCCTTGTTTGATATAAGGATTTGGAAAAAAATTTCCAAAAAAAAAATAAGGCTCTATTTGACTTCTGTTTTGGAAAATAATTTTTTAGTTTTCAGGAAAAAAAAAACTAAAAACTCATTTGATAAGATCTGTTTTGTAAAAATTATTTTGAAAATTATAATTTTTTTTTTAAAATCAAATTTAGAGAACATGTATGAGTTGTATTTTTTTGTTTTGATTTTTAACTTTCATAAAGAAGAAAATAAAAAATAACTATTTTCATAACAATTTTAGAAAATAATTTTAAGAAAAAAAAATCAGAACACAATTAAATAGAGGCTAAGATTCTGATATTTCAATTTATGAAACATAATTCCATGCAAAAATCTTAGATGTGTGGTATTTTTGAAATCCAACCGCTGAAAAAAATATCAAATTATTTTTATGACAATCTTAACCCTCCTCGTTCGCTGACATGTCTTCCATGAATCAATAGATGAATGAACGCTTGTTAAGTGCCGAATAGAAAAACTAGGGTCTAGTGATAGTCTTCTTTTCTTCTCTATTTATTCAAAAAAAAAAAAAAAAAAAAAAACAAGAGAGAGAAAGAAACAATTGTGGAAGCGATTGTTTTCCCCAGATTCCTCGCCTATGAAGCACCAATACGTATTTTCAATACGTTATTCGATGATACATGATGTCGATTACCAAATGATATGTTTCCAATACACATATCCGATACGTTAAAAAAAAAAAATTTAAGGAATATCGGTGCTTCTTAACTCCTTGCTGATGAAGAAAACGAAACATAATTGCTTGAATAATGTGCACTCGAATCAAATTGGAGAAGGAGAATAAGGAATAACATAGACAATGTGTAAGAGATGTTGAACTATACGACAAAATAATGGGATTAGAGTTCGACCATAGATTGATGCTCTTCAGGTCCACCTCTTCCTTTCTTTCACTAAGTTGTTGTTCTATCTCTGCGAAATGGAGGCAAATGCTCTCAATCTGCAAAAGTTTTATTTTTTCTATCTTCGATTTTTGGGTTTCTATTTTTTTTTTAAATCCACAATTTTTTTATTTAAGTTTAAAAAATAATTAACTTCGTTCAATTTTTTCTTTAACAAAATTTAATCATTGAGATTATTTTTGTAAAATCACTTTCATATTACAGAAATATTTGACTATCAATCAAAATAAAATAAGGAAACTTAAGTCAAAATTTATGATAATATTTTGACCTATTAAACAAAATTTTGTTCACATTTCTAGAAAAGTTACTTTCTCGGCATATTCCTAAGAATATGATTCTCAGTAGAAGTGATTATCAACCGATTCAAACCGCGGTGACCGAACCGAAAAACCGATAATCGAAAAATTGAAAACCGCAAAAAAAAACCCAAATTTTAATTGGATTAGATCGGTTTTTTGAATTGGTAGATGAAAACCGATCCAATATATTAATTTTTCTCTACCTACTTAAGTCTTTTCCCAATCATAACCCAAAAATTTCTAAACTCAAGACTCATTAACCCATCAACTAAAAAATCTAGTCATATCTTATCAACAAAATTTCATTCATATAGAGGTTCATATCTCATTTTCCAAAAAAAAAAAACTATATTATCGTTTATTGATGCTTTTGTATTTAAACAAAATAAATTTACAAAGCTAATATATACAAAAGATGTTATTTACACAATAATTATGAAACAATTCTTAGGATTTTCAAAAAACAAAAAATCGATATAATCCAAACCGAAAAAAATTTGATTGGATTTGAAAAAAAATCTAAACTGAAACAATTGGATCGGATGATTTTTACTTCTAAAACCGATCCAATTCAGACCACAAACATTGCTAATTCTCAGGCACAAATTTTTTCCCCATCTACAATACCCAAAAAGTTATCGTTCCAATTATGTGCAATAAATCTTATGTGCTAGGATGTACCTAGTGTGGGGGCGTAGGGTCATGCCTCCCCCCTATATTTTGTTTTTTTGTTTTTATTACTACGAGAAAGATTATTCTTATAAGTTACAATCTATTTTTTATTTATAACCTTTTATAATTATAATCTTAATCATTGATTTCTACCCATCAACAATTATTATTTATTGTGAATCAATAATTAATTAATAAATTTAATTTATGAAAATAATAATTATTGATTGACAGAAATTAACAGTTAAGATTATGGTTGTAAATAAAAATAAATTGTAAGTATAACTTTTCTCTATTATTATATGTATAAAATAATATTTTCATAATAATATTAGATATTTGGCTTAATATCGGTTGGAAATCGACAATTATATAAATAGCAAAATAAAAGAATAAAAAAAGAGAGATTTGAGAAAGATTGTGTTCAATCCTATTCAATAATTTTTTTTTTGAGAGATTTGAAGAGTTAATTCCGAAATCACCTCAAATCGGACAACTGATTAGAATATCTAAATAAAATAATATTATTATATTCTTCTTTGGACACATCAGCCGCAAAATATCTAGCTTCGTTGCAAAATACCTAGGATTTATATAAATATTCTTAGTAGAAGTGTTCATCAACCTATTCAAACCGCGGTAACCGAACCGAAAAACCGATAAACTGAAAAATCGAAAACCAAAAAATTGAAAAACGCAAAAAAAACGCAAATTTTAATTGGATTAGATTAATTTTTTGGATTGGTAGATGAAAACTGATCCAATATATTAATTTTTCTCTACCTACTTGAGTTTTTCCCAATCATAGCCAAAAAATTTCTAAACTCAAGACAAATTAAACCATCAACTAAACAAAAAAAAAAATCTAGTCACATTTTATCAACAAAATTTCATATATGTAGAGGTTCATATCTCATTTTCAAAAAAAAAAAAAACTATATTATCGTTTATTGATGCTTTTGTATTTAAAAAAAATAAATTTACAAAGTTAATATATACAAAAGATGTTATTTGCATAATAATTATGAAACAATTATTAGGATTTTCAAAAAACCGAAAACCGATATAATCCAAAGCGAAAAAAATTAGATTGTATTTGAAAAAAAAATCTAAACTGAAATAATTGGATCAGATGATTTTTATTTCTAAAACCGATCCAATTTAGACGAAAAGGCACAAATTTTTTTTCCCCAGTACCCAAAAAGTTATCGTTCCAATGACGTGCAATAAATCTTATGTGCTGGGATGTACCTAGTGTGGGGGCGTAAGGTCATGCCTCCCTATATTTTGTTTTTATTATTATGAGAAAGATTATTCTTATAAGTTACAATCTATTTTTTATTTATAACATTTTACAATTATAATCCTAATCATTAATTTTTACCAATCAACAATTATTATTTATTATGGAGTTATAATTAATTAATAAATTTAATTTATGAAAATAATAATCATTAATTGGTAGAATCAACCGTTAAGATTATGGTTATAAACAAAAATAAATTATAAATATAACTTTCCTCTATTATTATATGTATAAAATAATATTTTCATAATAATATTAGATATTTGTATTAATAACGGTTGGAAATCCACAATCATATATAAATAGCAAAATTAAATTAAAGAATAAAAGAAGAGAGATTTGAAAAAGATTGTGTTTGATCCTATCCAATATTTTTGTTGGGAGATTTGAATAGTTAATTCCGAAATCACCTCAAATTGGACTACTGATTAGAATATCTAAATAAAATAATATTATTATATTCTTCTTTGGACACATCAGCTGCAAAATATCTAGCTTTGTTGCAAAATACCTAGGATTTATATAAATATTCTTAGTAGAAGTGTTCATCAACCTATTCAAACAGCGGTAACCGAACCGAAAAACCGATAACTGAAAAACCGAAAACCAAAAAATTGAAAAACGCAAAAAAAAAACGCAAATTTTAATTGGATTAGATCGGTTTTTTGGATTGGTAGATGAAAACTGATCCAATATATTAATTTTTCTCTACCTACTTGAGTTTTTCCCAATCATAGCCCAAAAATTTCTAAACTCAAGACTCATTAACCCATCAACTAAAAAATCTAGTCATATCTTATCAACAAAATTTCATATATGTAGAGGTTCATATCTCATTAAAAAAAAAAACTATATTATCGTTTATTGATGCTTTTGTATTTAAAAAAAATAAATTTACAAAGTTAATATATACAAAAGATGTTATTTGCATAATAATTATAAAACAATTCTTAGGATTTTCAAAAAACCGATATAATCCAAAGCGAAAAAAATTAGATTGTATTTGAAAAAAAAATCTAAACTGAAATAATTGGATCGGATGATTTTTATTTCTAAAACCGATCCAATTCAGACAAAAAGGCACAAATTTTCTTTTCCCTCTACAGTACCCAAAAAGTTATCGTTCCAATGACATGCAATAAATCTTATGTGCTGGGATGTACCTAGTGTGGGGGCGTAGGGTCATGCCTCCCTATATTTTGTTTTTATTATTATGAGAAAGATTATTCTTATAAGTTACAATCTATTTTTTATTTATAACATTTTATAATTATAATCCTAATAATTAATTTTTACCAATTAACAATTATTATTTATTATGGAGTTATAATTAATTAATAAATTTAATTTATGAAAATAATAATCATTAATTGGCAGAATCAACCGTTAAGATTATGGTTATAAACAAAAATAAATTATAAATATAACTTTCCTCTATTATTATATGTATAAAATAATATTTTCATAATAATATTAGATATTTGGATTAATAATGGTTGGAAATCCACAATCATATATAAATAGCAAAATTAAAGAATAAAAGAAGAGAGATTTAAAAAAGATTGTGTTCGATCATATCCAATATTTTTGTTGGGAGATTTGAATAGTTAATTCTGAAATCACCTTAAATTGGACTACTGATTAGAATATCTAAATAAAATAATATTATTATATTCTTCTTTGGACACATTAGCTGCAAAATATCTAGTTTTGTTGCAAAATACCTAGGATTTATATAAATATTCTCAGTAGAAGTGTTCATCAACCTATTCAAATTGTGGTAACCGAACCGAAAAATCGATAACTGAAAAACCGAAAACCAAAAAATTGAATAACGCAAGAAAAAAATGCAAATTTTAATTGGATTAGATCGATTTTTTTGATTGGTAGATGAAAACTGATCCAATATATTAATTTTTCTCTACCTACTTGAGTTTTTCTCAATCATAGCCCGAAAATTTCTAAACTGAAGACTCATTAACCCATCAACTAAAAAATCTAGTCATATCTTATCAACAAAATTTCATATATGTAGAGGTTCATATCTAATTTTCAAAAAAAATAACTATATTATCGTTTATTGATGTTTTTGTATTTAAAAAAAATAAATTTTCAAAGTTAATATATACAAAAGATGTTATTTGCATAATAATTATGAAACAATTCTTAGGATTTTCAAAAAAACGAAAACCGATATAATCCAAAGCGAAAAAAATTAGATTGTATTTGAAAAAAAAATCTAAACTGAAATAATTGGATCAGATGATTTTTATTTCTAAAACCGATCCAATTCAGACGAAAAGGCACAATTTTTTTTTCCCTCTACAATACCCAAAAAGTTATCGTTCCAATGACGTGCAATAAATCTTATGTGCTGGGATGTACTAGTGTGGGGTGTAGGGCCTCCCTATATTTTGTTTTTATTATTATGAGAAAGATTATTCTTATAAGTTACAATCTATTTTTTATTTATAACATTTTACAATTATAATCCTAATCATTCATTTTTACAAATCAACAATTATTATTTATTATGGAGTTATAATTAATTAATAAATTTAATTTATGAAAATAATAATCATTAATTGGCAGAATCAACCGTTAAGATTATGGTTATAAACAAAAATAAATTATAAATATAACTTTTCTCTATTATTATATGTATAAAATAATATTTTCATAATAATATTAGATATTTGGATTAATAACGGTTGGAAATCCACAATCATATATAAATAGCAAAATTAAAGAATAAAAGAAGAGAGATTTGAAAAAGATTGTGTTCGATGTATCCAATATTTTTGTTGGGAGATTTGAATAGTTAATTCCGATATCACTTCAAATTGGACTATTGATTAGAATATCTAAATAAAATAATATTATTATATTCTTCTTTGGACACATCAGCCGCAAAATATCTAGCTTCGTTGCAAAATACCTAGGATTTATATAAATACTAGAAGGGGATGTCAATAACCTAACCGACTCGTATTGCAGAAAGACAAGAAGGGTACGCTAGAATATCCAGAAGTTAATAACACTCAGTGGAATTCGAGAAGGGTAATATTGTCAGTTCGGTGCCCTAGCAGGGTATTTAAAGAGGGGCCGCGGTGGAATCGTAATTGGTCTTAGCATATTCTTTCCTTGTTTGAGAATTGAGAGAGAGAGAGAGAGACAGAGACAGAGAGAGAGAGATTGTTAACTGTTTTTTGGTGAATTGATCTGAGAGTGAAAGAAGATGGGAGTTCCTGCGTTCTATAGATGGTTGGCGGAGAAGTATCCCATGGTGATTGTGGATGCGATCGAGGAGGAACCGGTGGTTATCGACGGGGTTGAAATCCCCCTCGATACGAGTAATAAGAACCCTAACAATATCGAATACGATAACCTCTACCTCGACATGAACGGTATCATTCACCCTTGCTTCCATCCGGAGGATAGGGTAAGCTTTTTCCTCATTCTTCCATCTCTGAAATTGAAATTCCTTTTCGCGAGTTGGTTTTTCTCTTTTCTTTTTTTGGTCCTTTTTTATTTTCACTTTAATTTTCGATTCCGAACAATGTGAGTGAGTTTGCGTTGTTTGGTTGCAGCCATCTCCGACCTCTTTTGATGAGGTGTTTGAGTGCATGTTTGACTACATTGATAGGCTATTTGTCATGGTGCGCCCTCGGAAGCTGCTCTATATGGCTATTGGTGAGTGTTTCTTCGTTATGGTTATTTGTTATTGTGTGACATGCGATGTGTGTTAATCGGTGAATCTTGTTTTTGTTAACTTTGTAGATGGTGTTGCACCAAGGGCTAAGATGAATCAACAACGGTCTAGGCGGTTTAGGGCAGCCAAAGATGCATCTGATGCGGTATGTAGTGCTAAGTGTTTTCATTCGTTAGATGTTGTGTGGTTGGGATACATTATATGCTGACTTTATTATAAATCTTTCATGTTTCTTAGTATATAGCAATTGTCATGGATATTATGTAAACTTACACTCTTGGGTTGTTATCTACAATTCAGTTGCATGTCATACTGTACTAGTGGGTATTTGAAAGTTTGAACTGCAGAGTCGTTTGATTTCTGATGAATATTGGAATATTGAATACTCTTCTCTTAAGTGTTTCTCTACACCTTTCAATTTTGTGGTGTATAAAATATTTATTGAAGGGGGAGATAGTCCTAGTATACATTCTCTCGCAATAGTCTGGAGGTGCTACTGCTTTGGGATTCTTGCTTGAATCCCATGGCTTGTGATTTATGATATTGCCTCTTCATCTTATGTGTCTTCTTTGTGAACAACTTTCATCTCTTAAGAAATCGATGAAATATTTGAAAAGATGTCAAGGTGTGATTTTCCTTTGTTTGTCTGCTTTTCTTTTGTGTGATAGGCTGCTGAAGAAGCAAGGTTAAGAGAGGAATTTGAGAGGGAGGGCAGAAATCTTCCTCCTAAAGAAGAGTCCCAGGTTTTCGATTCAAATGTCATCACACCTGGAACTGAATTTATGGCTGTTTTGTCAATTGCGCTTCAGTATTATATTCATCTTAGGTTGAACAATGACCCTGGTTGGCAAAATATTAAGGTATCAAGCTCATTGTATGTAAATTGTGTTGCTGCTGCATATGTGTGTCTCCTTGGTGTGAATGATCTTAACGCTATGATTTATGTATATGTCTGAAGGTTATTCTTTCTGATGCAAATGTTCCTGGTGAAGGGGAGCATAAGATTATGTCCTACATCCGCCTGCAGAGAAATCTTGAAGGATATGATCCAAATACGCGACATTGCCTTTATGGTTTGGTATATATCTTACTTCCAATATTTTGTTATTTTTAAAAATTCAATTTGTTTTTGACTTTAACTCAAATTTCTTCCTTGCTTTATTTATCATGGACTTAATTAACTTGTTCTTATTGTTTGGTGTCTGATGACAGGATGCTGATTTGATTATGTTGGCTTTGGCCACCCATGAAATCCATTTTTCAATTTTAAGAGAGGTTTGTGTCTACTGAGATTTGCTTTTAAAGCCAGCATAGTAGAATAGTTAACAATGAAGAATGATTGTTATCAATGTTTATACTATTTTCTTGATTTCTTTCCATCAGACTCTGTGTGATTGACGTTTTGATAAACACTTGGACATTGTAGGTTGTGTTTACTCCTGGACAAGACAAATGCTTCCTCTGTGGTCAGATGGGTCATATGGCTGCAGACTGTGAAGGAAAGGTAAAAAGGAAGGCAGGGGAGTTTGACGAAAAAGGAGATGCTATTGTGGCTAAAAAGCCCTACCAGGTCAGGATTTGAGATAAATTTTGAGATTGATATATGTCGTATAGTTATCTTTTATTGCGTGTGACTATTGTTTTGGTGCTTCAGTCCTTAATTCTCACTTCTGTATATTTCTTTTGTAGTTCCTAAACATTTGGACTCTGAGGGAATATCTGGAGTATGAGTTTAGAATACCTAATCCTCCTTTCGAGATTGATTTTGAATGCATGGTGGATGATTTTATCTTCATATGTTTTTTCGTTGGCAATGATTTCCTTCCACATATGCCTACGCTTGAGATTCGGGAGGTATATTACTCTATATCTCTTGTTCTTTCTCTCTAACTTTTCTATTTTGTATGTAATTGGCGAATCCTATTTTGGGACTGATATTCTATTTTCTAAGCATCAATCTGTGGATTTTGACCTTGACTGAGATTGTTCGGTCCTAAATGCATATGGGAACTGGTGGTTTTTCAATTATTTAATTTTGGCCTTGTTTTGATTTTGATACCCGAACTAGTTTGGGATAATGGTGTCGTTGATGTTGATGTGTTGGTTTCTTATAGCTAATGTAAACAATTTGGGTCAATTTTGAAAGTGATGGTTACTGCTTTCATCTAAATAACAAGTAATGAGCTATCACAGAAGCTTAAGTTATTATGTCGAGGTACATAAATGGTTTAATATATCTAACATGCCTTCTAATGTGAAAGCTTTTTGGGCTTGAAGCATGAATGAAGTGAAAACCCACTTGTACTGAAATTTCATTTTTTTTTTTGGATAATGAAATTTCATTTAATATGAAGATTGTGGATGTGGGTATCAAAATCAAACTCGTGTCCTGTGATCACTTAGGATTTCATACTCTAGGATTAGGAACCAACTATCCCAAAAGCTTAAGCTTTTAGATGGAGGCACATGAATGCTTTAATATATCTGACACGAAAAAACTTTTCAGGTTATGCATTTTTGTAACTTTCAGAGTCAAAACTCTTACGAAATACATGTATGCATTAGTTTTAACTCTTAACAGTTTTTTTTGCAAAAGTACTAGTGGATTTGAGATGATATCTTTGATTTTTCACATATTTTTGCTGGAAGATGTAAGAGAGAGAGAGAGGGAGAGAGAGTATAGGTGTCCTTAATTTGCAGTAACCTAATATTTCGTGGGGTCTACTTCATTGTCAGCTTTTTCTTAGTTTGGATTTTGAATTTTTGGTTCCAAGCTGTAGGGTTTTTTCTTGCCATTAACCTTTTAACGTGTCTTCCTGTTACAATCATGGATGGTGTAATTTTTTAGTCTAGCCTAGGTGGTTCTGTGAGGTAATCAATTAAGACACGGTAAAATTTGTTTAGTTGTTGCCTGGCATAATTTATTGCTTAATTTGTATGTGCAGATAAATGGATTAGAACCTATTTCTTACTCTCTGAATTTTGGTCTTAATATAACGGTAAAAGGAAGTCGTAATGTTTGGCGTCCTTTTTGAATTCTTAATTTAGTGTGATACTTTGATGTTTGTAATATTTATGGTGATATGATATTGGTCATGTATTACATGATGGGAGAAAGTTTTATATGCAACTTTTTGTTATATAGCTAATCTATTTGTTGTAAATTTCAATTTAGGGTGCAATTAACTTGCTGATTGCCGTCTACAAGAAGGAATTTAAGGCAATGGGTGGTTATTTAACCAATGGAAGCAAGGTACTTGATATTAACTGGGGTGATATATTACATGTAGTATGCTGTGGTTCTTTTCACCAAAATAATGTTTGTGTTTAATTTGTCCTTTTGGTTCCTGCTTTTCTCAGCCAAATTTGAGCAGGGTGGAGCACTTTATTCAGGCTGTTGGATCTTATGAAGATAGCATATTCCAGAAAAGAGCTCGATTGCATCAGGTCTATTGCACTTGGAATATTATATTGTTACTCATGTTAGCCTGCAGTTAGCTTTGGTTGATGTTCAGATACTGCAAATGATATTTATTTAGTACTTGTTATCTGGTCATGAAAGAAGTAAAGAAAAGAACTGAGGCTTTGTTATGCAAGCATTTATGATTGTCAAGTTGTCTGGTTGTATAATATGGAAGTTTAAATTATTCAGATATTTTTCATGCATTTTGAATTGTAAGACTCTATTTTTGGTTGTCTCTGGAACTTAGTTTGTTTTTTATTATTGCTTCTTACCGTTGTGTCTGGTTGCATCTCATTCCCTTGAGGAGATGGTAGAGAGAGATCATTGGTTTATGCCTAATGACTCTGCGCGTGTGTGTGTGTGTGTATGATTGGGGAAAAATGGGTCTTAACCGTGTAATTGTTGTTACAATTTCTATCCTGGTAGTATATGAAGGGAACATGTTTGAAACAGAGTGGGAGACAATAAAAATTTGTAAGACTAGATAGATTTTCTTGTACTAAGAAAGAGATGTTTGTGTGCTGAAGTGATTCTTCCTTTGTATTTATTGTTCTGTCTACAGCGACAAGCGGAAAGAAGAAAGCGTGAGAAGGCACAAGCAAGAAGAGGAGATGATGCTGAGCCTCAATTTCAACCAGAGTCTCTAGTTGCAGTTTCACAATTCCATGGCTCTCGTCTTGCATCAGCTCCAACACCTTCACCATTTCAACAATCTGGACGTTATGATCCCCTCGTGTCCACTTCAGCTAGAAAAGACAATAAAGATGCCTTTGAGAGGCCTCCTAAAGTTGCTAGGATATCATCAGGAGCAACTGTTGCTGCTGCTATTGTTGAAGCCGAAAATAATCTTGAAATAGATGTATGTTTTCCTGCTTCTGTGGAGGCATTCCTTAGAATTAATATATGGGCTAACCTTATACTGTGTATGAGCCTGATGACAACTTAAAAATGTAGTTAATCTTGTCAAATTATTGTTATTTATACTATTTTAAATACGCTGGTGATTTCTTCTGTGCCTTGTCTTTGAGTTTAGTATTCTTTTGCTTTCCAGGTTCAAGATAACAAAGACGAATTGAAAACAAAACTGAAGGAGAGACTTCGTGAGAAATCTGATGTATTCAACTCGGAAAATGCTGAAGAGGACAAGGTATATGCATATATTTTTGTGTAGTATTTTTGTGATGCTATGAATTAATCTTACAGTTTAATTTGCATTCAATAGGTACCGTCTAAATTATCCTGCCTGTGGATATTAGATTAAATCTTAATGACTTAGTTATTTGTAATTACTAATTTTCCCATACCCACCTTGTGGGACAAGGCTTTGTTGTTGGTTAGTTTATTAGTTTTCCCATCCCAGAAACCTCATGATTTATATGGATGAAATTTTGAGAATTTGTTGGGATTTCAAAATGTGAAATATGTTGACAAATTAACTTTTCTATAAAAGAAAAATCAAAAGAAAAGTTGAATTAATTATTTAAGTATTTACTTACATTTTTAATAAGAAATGTATTATTTCCTGTTTATTTGGACGGTATCCTTGTTGGTCCATACTCTTGATATTTTTTAATTGATTTCTTATTGAAGGTTCAACATACAAAAAACATAAAATAAAACTCTACAAACTTGACAAAGCCTTTTTTACAATTTATCGTTATGGGTATGAGTTATCCTTTGCTTGCAATGATTATCCATTTGGGTTTGTTTATCTGACACTGATGGGACATGTGGAATGACTTTTACTCCGTTGCTTGTGTCAGTGTTGGGGGTTGTCAGGACAACCATTTCCTTGACTCCATGTGGCACAAGCAGTCCTTTTCTTTTTTGTTTCACTTTTCTTTTATTTTTCTTTTTTATGGGATGATAATGCCTGTTTTGCAGTTGAATGTGTTTGGATGTTGTGAGTCGCAGTTAATGCAGATGCTTTACATGTCCTAGTTATGTTACAACGGCTGGGGTTGCAACATTAATATGGAACTGAAATATGTAACAACCTTTTAAATTCTTTTTGGATCTAGGCTATAGCTTGGTGTTTTGAGAAGCATGAAATATGTCCGAACTTGATGCTTGTGATTGTGGTTCTTATACTGCATATTGGTTGAAAGTTATTTCTCTTTTTCTTGATGTAGTTATTTCATTTCATCTTAGCTAGTATTTCTTTTAACAGATTAAGTTGGGAGATCCAGGCTGGAAAGAGAGGTATTATGAGGAAAAATTTTCTGTTAAAACTCCTGAGGAACTTGACATGATACGGAAAGATGTTGTAAGTTAAAGAATTGAAGTTGTACTGATTTAAATTCATATGGAGATTTTGTTTTCTTATTACAGTTATATTGTTTAGGTCTTGAAATACACTGAAGGCCTATGTTGGGTGATGCACTATTATTATGAAGGTGTCTGTTCTTGGCAATGGTAAGTTTCTTCTCTTTTTTCTTTACAGCACTATATTAATCTGAAATTGTGTTGGCTTTCCTTTGCCTTTCATATGGTACTTGTGGTACTTTTCTCTTTCCCAACTTTGATTTCTAAATTTGTGATGACCAAAATTAAGATGATGAATGCTAATTTTGACTTTGATATAAATTTAAATTTCATGTGATGTGCGGTGCTTGCTCAATACCTTTTATTAACTTGTTCTTTCATGGTTCCACTGTGGTTTCTTTATGGACTCGTTATTTATTATTTTTTGGTGAGTGTTGGCTGTCACGTTGGTCCTTGGACCAGTTCTTGATGATTAGTGTTATAAGTTTTGAAAATAAGTTGATAAGAAGTCCCATATTGTTACAGTAGTCTTACCTAACATAACTAGGGCTCGGATAAGAAATTTTATTTACTTTTTTTTTTTTTTTTGCCTGTGATGTTCATATCCAGATTGTGTCCCCAAGAATTGCTTATTTTATTTTATCAATTTTATTTTTATTATGTACGAACAGGTTTTATCCTTATCATTATGCACCCTTTGCTTCTGATCTTAAGGACCTTGGTGAGCTTAATATTAGCTTTGATCTGGGTACCCCATTCAAACCATTTGACCAGCTTCTAGGCGTTTTTCCTGCTGCAAGGTTTGCCTGCTATTGCATTTTTATTTTTGTAAAATTGTAACTTACTAAACTTCGGTTGATGTAATATGGAAACTATGATTTCTCTGCAGCTCTCATGCACTTCCTGAGCCGTATAGAAAACTAATGACAGATCCGAGTTCACCAATTATTGATTTTTATCCAGTTGGTATGCTTTTAATTAAGTAGTGCATTGTTAAGACAAGTTTTAGAAGTTTGTATGCCTTATGTGTATTTCTCCCCTATTTAATCTTGATGCTGTGTGCCAGACTTTGAAGTGGACATGAATGGCAAACGTTATGCTTGGCAGGTTCTTTCCTCATTTACAATTACTTTTTGCTTAGTATTTTCTAGACATGACAGCAACATAGTTTATGATATCACTTCCTCTCTGTAGGGTATTGCAAAGTTGCCTTTTATTGAAGAAGCCCGTCTTCTTGCGGAAGTTCGGAAAGTTGAAAACTTGTTGACAGTATAGCTCTGTCCTCCATTATGTTTTAATGCACATTTTCGATCATTTTGCTGTTCTCCATGTTTCCATTATGTACTGATTTTAGTTTATATTTTGTTGATATCTTATCTCTATTTCAAAAAAAATTATAGCCAGAGGAAACACGAAGAAATGCTATAATGCTCGACTTGCTTTTTGTGAATTCTTGTCATCCGCTCTCCGCATGCATAAGTACACTTGACAACAAATGTAGAAATATGTCGGGCAGTGAACGTGCTAAGGTCAAGGAAAAAATAAATCCCAAAGAAAGGTTGGTGCACAATGCTTTGCCATTTTCTAAACAATCTTTTTGTATGTGGAAGGATTTGATTGGTTTTCCTTCTGATTAATGGTAAGTTTGTTGCATCTGATGAAGCAATTATTAGGGTAATGAGTCGCACAATTTGTCTCAGGTTAATGATGTTGCAAGCCATAATATGCTCTCTTGATTTTTTATGGATTTTTCGGAAGAAAATTGTGAGACCTTTATGTTATTTATCTTGTCATTAATGATCAAACAGTATCTTGAGAAATGAGTCAATTAATTCAGAATTGCTAGGTTTTCTGTTGATTATTAATTGGGAGTTAACCTTGAACATGATACGTGCATAAATTTGTTGTTTAAAAGTATATATATTAAAAAATGCATTAATGTATGAGGAGTGATATTCTTACTACCAAAATTCTCTACTACCAACTTCCTACATATCTAATCACCATTGGATCAAAGAGAGAGAATACTAAAAAGTTTTTGAAAAAAGAGAAAATGTTGATCCAATGGTGATTAGATAGGTAGTAAGTTGGTAGTAGAAAATTTTGGTAGTAAGAATATCCTTCCTCTTAATGTATATAGGACAGCTTATCAAAATGTGGGTTCAGACAGTGGAACATACTATTTCTGGAATACTGCCGAAATTTGTATTCAGTGATGTGATTAGCCAAGCGTACTCGTGGCTAATTTTAATGTGCCACAGGTTTTAAATAATACTCGTGGCTAATTTTAATTTGCTTTCAGGCATTTGTTATTTAGATATCTCACATTATTTGAACAGATACTAATATATTATGATAATGTGAGTGGGTTTGTTGCTAGTTTCTAAGTAGGATAGAGTTATTTGAGAAAGAGAGTCGATTGTTTAAAACTTAGGATGGTTATAGAATCAGAAGGGGATGAGTAGAATGACAGCTTTTTGATGTAATAGAATTCCGCTATAGTTTTCATATGCATGAAATTATTTTGTTCACTTCATATGTTCTATTCAAAATGACAAATTTAATATCAGCCTGCACTATTTTCTGATGTTATTTAGGGATACATGCAGTGGTGGAATGAACGGGTACATATCTTTATGTGGTGGAGAACCTTGCCCCCCTATCTTCAGATCTCCTGTTGGAAGCATGGAAGATATCATGGACAACCATGTAATGTATGTCTTTCTGTCAAAGCTGAGTACACATTCTAATAAAGAACATGATTTATAGTCATGGATCTGAAAATTGATGTGATTTTTCTTATATGCCTTTTCATGCTCTGTTTTGCTCAGATGTGCGATATATATACTCCCAGATGCACATGAGCACATTGCCCGACCGCCACAGGGAGTTAAATTTCCGAAAAAGGTATTTAAATCTTCTAGCTGCTAATTATTGATACTCCTGTGACTCCTTAGTTTCCTTTCCCGAGTATTGTGTTCAATTTCAAAGGTTTTTTCTACAGTAGGATTTTAGTCTGTTTAACGTAGCATGCTGCTGCTTGTGTTTTGTCTTCAAGTAGGTGGGAAAATAAAATTATCTTCTTTTCTGTGCAGACTGTGACAATTGGGGATGTGAAACCTGAACCTGTTTTATGGCATGAAGATTCAGGTAGGAGGAGGTATGCTGGAAATGGGAGGTATGCTGGAAATGGGAGGTATGCTGAAAATGGGAGGTAATGCTCTGGTTTATAAGGTTAATTTATGATTTACTGTGGGATTGCATGCAACATCATGTCATCTCGTTGGCTAAAACTCAAGACTGGGTCTCTGGTTTTCTATTCCAGGAATAACCCTCCAGGATCTATTTCTGGTCGTGAGCTTGGAGATGCAGCACGCAGACTTGTTGTCAATTCCTTACAAGCAAAGGTTGACGCTAATGGATACCGTTATCCGAATAATGGACCCCCAAGAGCTTATGCTGCTCCAATGGGTCATCGACAACCATTGCCTCCCAATAATTATGAATCACGCACAGGACACGTTGCAATGCCAAATTCTGTAGCAACTCCTCCAATCCAAGGTCAACCACATTTTGTGCCTCACGCTGCTGTCCCTACTCGTCAGCAGTATGGTTATAATCATCAACCATACTCGCCACCGTTGATGTACAATCCTCATCATCAATCAAATTCTTATGAAAGAAATGACTATCAACAGCCTGGAGCACATCCTTATGAAAGAAATAACTATCAACAGCCTAGAGCACATCCTTATGAAAGAAATAACTATCAACAGCCTAGAGCACATCCTTATGAAAGAAATAACCTTCATGGTAGTGAGGAAAATGGAAGGCATGGATTTCAATCATCAGGAAATAATCACAATGCTAGGTTTATGAATAGGCAAGGTAGTCATCATCACGAAGTTGGTCGTCACAGCCAAAACATCCAACCACCTAGAGCTTCTCACCAGAGTTGGGCTCCACGGAATAACACCAGTAGCCACAGGGAATATGGTCAACATTCGGCCAATCAGTATTCTCCGTTAGGAAACGGGAAGCCAATGACGCCACCACCTGGTTATAATCGGAAATAAATTCATTTACTCTAGGGAATATTCTACCCTTCGAAATTATTATGCTGTACATCTTTTCCCGTTTAGTTGAAGTTTGATGGTTGTGGTATCAATTTCTGTTCACTGTCCGAATATCTAGTCCAGTCAAGTCAATTACCTGCCAATTTTCCAGTGAATAGATGAAATAGATTAGTAATAAACCCCTGTAACACACGTTTGATAACATTTTTTAATTTGATAGGCCATTCAATTGTGTTGAGGCCCAAATTTATAATCTAAAGCAATCATGCTTCATTTCCAGTTCATGAAGTGCCCGTTTCTCATCCTCTGCTTTTGGTGCGTGGAGTTGCATGTCTTGCGTGATATTATTTATTGAGTTGATTTACTTGCAGTGAAATAATTATCAAAAATGGTGTTTGGTTTTCTATATTGAATAGAATTTGCGGAAGTAGTTTAGTTAATTTCACACTCTTCCTTTCGGGAAATAATCGGAAAATTGAATTTGTTTTATAAAGTGATTTAATTTTTGAATCGATTAGAAGAGAGTGATTTAGTTTTAAAATAAATTTCAAAAAATGTTCTTAGTTTCGTTTGGCTTCTTTGGATTTTGTACAAGTATAATTCGGTTTTTAGCCTGAATTGAATTAAACTGCTGAGTGGTTTGGATGAGCTTTTAAAAAAATAACTTTTTATGCTTTGTTTTTTTAAAATAACTTTTAAAAAAAGGTAAAGTTATTTTATGTTTGAATATATGATTTGTAAATCACTTTTACATAGAAAAAATTATTTGGATGTTAAAATAAATAAAAGCATTTTTTATATGTAAAATTATTGTGGGATAAGGAGAGATAAAATAGGTAATAGGATAAGGTTAAAATTATATTTTAAAAATTTATGTTATCTTTTTTCCAAAAAAAAATTCATATTATCTTTTAATTTCTGCTTTTTTTAAAAGCAACCAAATAATGGCTATATAAAAAGTAGTATTTTAACTTTTATTTTAATTTTTTTTTAAAAAAAAGTTGTTATCTAAACATCTAAAAATTCTCATAAGGACTTTTATTTAAAAAAAAAAAATCAACTTTTCGAGAAATAAAAACCCATCCAAACGGTAGTTCTTGAATTGAATTGGTTTTAGAAAATTATTCAGATCTTAAATGGGTGATACTTTTAATGAGGTTTGGATTAATTCAGAGTTTTAATATGATTCATTTGATTATTTTACATCTTGATATGGATAAAATATGTTAGGCCCATCAAAGACACAAATACATAGAACGAGGCCCAAACCCACTAGGCTCAGAGCAAGGTGCGATGGCTTCCATCGCGCACAACATGGCGCGATGCCACCGTCGCGCATGAAACCGTCCTTTAACACAACTTCAGGATAAGGAAGCAGACACAGGAACTAATAAAGGTCCACTACGCCATTGAGCAAATAAACAAAAGACAACACCAGCTTGCCATCACTCTACCAAGATAGTCTGACATAAAGGAATAAGGCTATGAAAGCACAGCTGAACCTGCAGCCCTTGAGCAGCCAATCAGAGGCCATACCTCCTTCCTAAGGTGACATTAGAATCATTATATAAACAAAAGGGTATATGCCCAGGTATTATCATCTAATTCAGTAAGAATACACATAAACCTGTCATTGATACTACCTTTAGCGTCGAAGTCTCATTGCAAGTACCCCAAGTTAGGATCATCGCACTGTAGGAGAACCAAAGTCCTTTCATCATCATCATCAACCTCCAGCCCAGGAAACAGATTACCCAAAGGCCTTCTCACTTCAACCGTGTGTGATTTGGCCCGGTACACTTTGGCCAGCCCATATTGTATTGGTCTGATCATTGGCGCCGTCTCTTCACAATTTGAAAACATGGTTGATACCAAAAGCAAATCCCAAAACGGTTCCAAAGGGAAGCAGAAAGATACACTGCCTCCCGTGAAAAATCAGCTTCGTCGGTTGCACCAATCTCCATTCACCATGATAACTCATCCACAACCCAACACTTGCTGAAACTTATCAATTAGCAAAACAAAAAGATCGCCTAACAAAATCGAGATTTAGCTCGATTGAAAAAATTCACAAAAGGCTAGAGAGAAAAACCAGGAAAAAGGAAAAGAAAAACAAAAAGAGCCTGCGAAAGAAGCTGAAAAAGAGCTTGAAAATTTCGGCGAGAGTGAGCCAGTAATGAACATTCGAAACATGATCATGGACCTTCTGGCCAAAACAAAAATTGAGAAGAAGAGGAAGAAACTAATGAAAATTCCCAGGGAAACTCTAGAACAGTTTCACGTGTCTTTCATCCTTTCACCCCATGTATCATGAGCGTCCCCATTCCCAGGGACGTAAAAATTACTACCAAGAAGTATAATGGAAAGGAAGATCCGCAAGAACATCTAGAATAATTCCAGACGAACATGATGTCACTGATCCAATAGTTTGTCGGCTATTCCCAACAACCTTGAAGGAAGTAGCGCTCAGATGGTACTCCACTTTACCAACTAACTTAGTCCAAAGTTGGAAGGATTCGACCAACCAATTCCTTATACGGTTACAAATCCACACAAGTCCTGAAAACTGTATGACAAGGAGCACGTGAAACTCTACGCGATTACCTTAATAGGTTTTTTGATGAAGCGTTCTTAGTAAGAGATTTAGATCCACAAGTTTCCCTACATCTTATCATAGAAGGATTGCTTGAAGGTCCTTTTTCTATGTTGTTGGCCAAACAACGCCCACGCACCATAGAGGAACTAAGAGCGCGATCTGAAAAATTTATCAATCTTGAAGATTATAAACGATCACGGGACACGTTTGGCACCAAATCAGAATCAGATAATTTTGAAAAAGATGTCCAAAAGAATTTTCAAAGATGATTCCGCGAAAAAAGAAAGTGGGAAAAGATTGATAATTACACTCCTTTGAATACCTCCCGAAGATGAATCCTAAAGGAGGTTTTCCAAACTGGTTATGTTCGCATTGCTAAGCCCCACCATTGAAAAAAGGAGGACAACGTGATGAAACCAAAATCTGCAAGTTTCAAAATGATATCGGTCATACTATTGATGAGTGTTTTGACTTAAAAAACACCGTAGCAATACTCATCAGAGCAAACAAACTCCAAGAATTCATTTCTAATTGTAGAGAGTTTAAGGCACAAAGAAGGCACGATAGAAGTCTCGATCGCGATCAGAATCCAGACCGATAGAGGGCATATCGCAGGAGAGGCTATAACCCTGCCAGAAATAATGATAATAGGAATGCGCGTGATGACCCCACTAACAGACGTCAAGGAATTCCGATGCAGGATAGACAGCATGCGGCGCAACAACACCAATTGCCCAATAACGCTGTCGGAGTGCTAGCCACCATCGTTGGCGGAACAGCCAGAGGAGGGGCCACTAGCTCATAACGTAAGAAACATCTAAAATCAGTCATGACAGTTCGCGATCATGCATATCCATCTATGTCCTGCGTCAAGCGCCAATCCATAAGTTTTATGGAGGAGGATTATGGTGACATCATCCCAGACCCTGATGATCCATTGGTAATCTCCGCTTGCATGACTAATCTATAGGTAAAGCGAATGGTAGTTCTGCCGACATAATCTTATAGGATATGTGTACAACTTGAAGGTACCATCGAAATGTGGGTAACCTTTGGGGTAATGCCTCTAGCTCGTACTGTAAAAGTATGCTTTTATGTTATCGAATATGTGTCAGCATATAACGTCATTTTAGGACGTCCCACCATTCCTGCCTTAAAGGCAATCATTTCTATGCCTCATCTTTTGATGAAATTTTGCGACTCCACTGGCGCTGTTGTTGCCATTAGAGGCGATCAGAAAGTAGCATGTAGTTGTTACAACACTAGCTTACGAGTCAAGTCAGCAACTCTCTGCGACAAGAAAGGCAAGGCATCAATCAATATGACTGACTTAGACATGCACGAAGATCTGCTCGATACGCGACCCCAGCCCGATGGTGATTTAGAAGATCTTCAACTTGGTCCGTTACCTGAAAACGTTACCAAGACTGGATGTCATTTACCAGAAAATGAGAAAAAAAACTAGTGGCAGTATTATTAAGAAATAAAGATCTTTTCGTTTGGACAACAGCTGATACTCCAGGAGTAAATCATGATGTAATATGCCATCATCTTACACTTGATCCAAAAAGAAGTGTAAAATATCTCTAGAAAAAAAAAACAGGTGGTTGATATTGAAGTAAGAAAGCTGCTTGACGCAGGGATTATTAGAGAAATCACCTATTCCACTTGGCTTTCTAACGTCGTGTTAGTCAAAAAGGCCAATGGGAAATGTCGCATGTGTACCGATTACACAGATTTTAATAAACATTGCCCAAAGGATTTTTATCCTCTACCTATCATTGACAAATTGGTAGATAATTCCGCAGGATACAAATTCTCTCCTTCATGGATGTATATTCAGATACAACCAAATCCCCATGTTCAAACATGATGAGGAAGCCACTGCTTTTATTACTGAAAAGGTTACTTATTGTTACAATATGATGCCATTTGATCTAAAAAATGCAGGCACGAATTACCAACGGATGATGAATAAGGTCTTTAACCAACAGATTGGTCAGATGCTGGAAGTATATATAGATGACATGATTGTCAAAACAATGACCACCCGACAAACCCTCAGGACTTAGAGCAGGTATTTCAATAGTTGTGCAACACAGATTGCGACTTAATCCAGCCAAAGGCGCACTTGGGGTTCCAGCTGGAAAATTCTTAGGATTCATGTTAACACATCGAGGTATAGAGGCAAACCCTGACAAATGCAGAGCAGTCCTCGACATGGCTAGCCCTCGAAACATTAAGGAATTACAACAGTTGACTGGAAGGATAACAGCTCTCACTCGATTCCTACCAGCATCAGCACAAAAATCATTACCCATGTTCAAACTGTTATGTAAACAAACAGATTTCAATTGGACTCCAGAATGTGAAGAAGGATTCAATGCTCTTAAAGAAAATTTGGCTAATCCCTAGTCTTGGTGAGACCATAACCTGATGAAGCCCTAGTCTTATACCTTTCGGTAAGTAGCGAGGCCATTAGCGCAGTGTTATTGCGCGAAGATGCCCAGGGACAACAACCAATTTATTTTGTCAGCAAAGCCCTTCAAGGCCCAAAGTTGTGTTACCAACAGATTGAAAAAATGGCTTTTGCGCTTATTATAACGTCCCGACCGTTGCAAAATTACTTCTAGGGGCACACCATCAAAGTCAGAACTAATCAGCCCCTTAGACAGATCTTGCGTCAACCTGATCTTGTAGGATGAATGATTACCTGGTCAATAGAATTATTATAATATGACATAAGGCCCGGGTATTAGCTGATTTCCTAGTAGAAATGATGCACTCCCAACAGACTCAGATAGACGATGTTGATGGATCTTCTAACCTTAAAGGAAATGGGGCAAGAGTCATTGTTGAATGTCCTCAGGGCGTCGTGGAGCATTCAATCCATTTTGGATTCAAAGCCTCCAACAATCAAGCTGAGTATGAGGCAGTTCTGGCTGGACTCGCGATGGCAAAATATTTAGGAGCAACAAAAATAACCTTGAAAAGTGACTCCCATCTGGTGGTCGCACAAGTGCAAGGAACTTACCAGGCAAAGGAGGCACTAATGGAAAGATAATTGGATAAGGTACGTTTTTTATTTGTTGATTTTGAAAATTTTAAAATTGAGCACATCCGAAGAGAACAGAACTCCAGGGCATATATTTTATCCAAGCTTGCTAGCACAAAGGGACCTAGAAATAATAGATTTATCATTCAACAAAGTGTTCCCAATCCAAGCATCGTGATGGCCGTCACCAAACGCAAAGCTCGTCCCTCTCACGATGCAGAACACATGATAGATGAGGATGAAATACAACCAAGTAATAGAGAAATTTGGCTGACTCCTATTTGGAACTATTTGACTAAAGGAATGGCGCCTTCAGAACCGCATTCAACTAGGAAGTTAGCACGCAAGGCTTCATTTTATACCATCGTCAATAATCAGTTGTATAAAAAGGTATTCTCTTCCCCTATGCTGAAATGTTTAGACCCACAACAAGCCCAATACGTTATCACTGAGGTTCACGAAGGAATTGGTGGTCACCACATGGGGGAAAATCCTTATCCAGAAAATTGCTTCGCACAAGGTATTTCTGGCACACTATGGAAGAAGATTCTAAACAGCACATGCGAAATTGTGTAAAATGTCAAGAGCACGCGGATTTACGCCATGATCCTTCTAAGGAGTTATCTTCACTCATATCCCCATGACCGTTTTACCAATAGGGTATGGATTTATTAGGACCGTTTCCAATTGCGGTGTGGAGAGTAAAATGGTTAATAGTCGCGATTGACTATTTCACCAAATGGATTGAGGCTGAGGCTTTAGCCACCATATTATCCAGTAAGATCCGCTGATTATTTTATCGCAAGATTATATGTAGATTTGTGTTCCTCACACCATTGTTACTGACAATGGAACACAGTTTGTGGATAAAAAGTTAAATCAAGTACTTCAAGATCTACACATCAAACACGGGTATACATCTGTTGAACATCCACAAACCAATGGTTTAGTTGAAGCCGCAACTAGAGTCTTAAAACGCGGATTGGAGAGAAGATTGGAAGCAACAAAAGGAGACTGGCCGGAGCAATTGGACTCTGTATTTAAGGGCTACAGAACCCCTCCACATTCAACCACTGGTGAGACTCCATTTCGCATGGTTCATGAGAGTGAAGCAATGATTCCAGTCGAAATTGGAGAGCCATATTGGAGAAAGATGTATACAACTGAGGAAAACGATTCTCAGGCATTACTGCATAACTTAGATACAATAACTGAAATGCGCGAGATTGCCCATATCAAGGAAGCGACGTGAAACATAGAATAGTAGTGCGCTATAATTCAAAGGTCATTAAGCTCAGTTTTAATGTGGGATAATTAGTCCTGCGCAGAGCCGATATTGGCTGCGCAGAGCAAGACCGAAAAAGGCGCATACGTCATTGAGACATTATCTGGACTCACAATCCCACGAACATGCAATGAAGAGAAACTCAAAATATTTTATAGTTAAATCCTTTCTTCAATTCCGTATATGTATTTTTTGTTCATCACTTCGTGCAAATAAAGCCTGCAGGGTTATATATGATCATATCATTCATCGCACATAACAAACAACATATAACTGGTTAAAACTTCCTCCGAGATAAAGGAAGGTAAAGCCTTAACTGGTTAAAAATTCCTTCAAAGTGTGATGAAAATAAAGGAAGGTAAAGCTTTAACTGGTTAAAACTTCCTTCAAAGCGCGATGAAGAGAAAGGAAGGTAAAACCTTAACTGGTTAGAACTTCCATCAAGAGAAAGGAAGGTAAAGCCTTAACTGGTTAAAACTTCCATGAAGCACGATGAAGATAAAGGAAGGTAAAGCCTTAACTGGATTAAAACTTCCTTCGATGCGCGATGAAGACAAAGGAAGGTAAAGTCTTAACTGGTTAAAACTTCCTCCAAGATAAAGGAAGGTAAAGCCTTAACTGGTTAAAACTTCCTTCAAAGCGCGATGAAGATAAAGGAACGTAAAGCCTTAACTGGTTAAAACTTCCTCCGAGATAAAGGAAGGTAAAGCCTTAACTAGTTAAAACTTCCTTCAAAGCGCGATGAAGACAAAGGAAGGTAAAGTCTTAATTGGTTAAAACTTCCTCCAAGATAAAGGAAGGTAAAGCCTTAACTGGTTAAAACTTCCTTCAGCGCGATGAAGAAATGAAGGTAAAACCTTAATTGGTTAAAAATTCCATGGAAGACAAAGGACGTTAAAACCTTAACTGGTTAACCTACTTCCTCCAAGAAAGGAAAGAGAAGAAGCACGAGGAGGGTAACAATCCCCAAAGCTTATAACCTTCAAAAAGGTTGATGATGCAGCAACCTCCCTTGCTTATGGGAAAATGTGACGTGTTAAAAAGGTACGATGAATATACATTGTTTTGGTTTGATACTTCTATAAGGATACTAACATTAAAGTTATTTTTGAAAATTGATGCCTTGATGTACACCAAGGTGGATTAAAAATCATCCTACATGATAGTATACACGCAGTCATAAAAATCTTTCAGAGGAGAAACAGACTCCTATGTTTAGCTAGCGACATCACAGATCGCAACATTGTATACCCTGTGAGGAATGTCTCAGAAATTACAACCATTGTTCAGAGATAATAAAACAAAATATTCATGGGACAACCCATTTCCAGACCAAATCTCGCAATAGTTAAAATAAAGTTTTTAAATTGTTTGGATGGACATATCCTGAGGATTTTCATTTGCGACCTCAAGGTCTACACCTTGAGTGGATGGCGCGATTGTTTGGGGAGGAGTCTTTGTGTCCATCGAGCTCACCAAATCCACTAGTTCCTCTTCATTATTGTCATTAGCTTTCCATCTTTGATGAAATGGAGATAATGGACGTTATCCAACTTCGCAGTTGGATTGAAGAAACACACTTGCTTAAGGATATTCACAAAGGTCCCCTCGACCTCCTTCTCAAATAAATCTTGAAACTTCTTTACCTCATTATTCAAGTGAGTCTTCTCTTCCTCCAAAGTATCAACACCAGCTTCAAGATCCATGAAACGTTTGGATAGGTTGGTCTTTTCAGTCTTCAGTTCTTTAAAACTTGCCTTCAAATCCTTCAACTCTTGCACCAACTTAGCTTGATCATCCTCAGCCTTTTTGTTGGTTTCTTCCACCTCAGCATGCAAGATGGACTTTTCATCCGTAAGATAAGAAACCGTCCCTGCCGCACAGAAAATACTACGTTAATGGTCAAGGAAATTTTTTTATACACAAAACGACATATAGTGATACTTACTTGGCACAGACGTGATATACTGATTGGCAGCACTAAGTTTCCTAGCAGCCGTCAGCCACTTGTCCATAGGAATTTCTTCAGTCCGGGGGCCTATTTCTCTGACCTTCGCGAACAAGTTCGCACTAAACCCCCAGCCGTCCCCAAAGTAGGGTGACTCTGAAAAACCCTCATCAATCTCTGCAGATTTTCTCTTCTGTCCCCGTGGTGAGTGCACCACTTCTTTCTTTTTGAGGGAGGAAGCATGGGTCGCTGCTGATGTACCAGGCGACCTTAAACGCGCGGCAACACCATGACTTGATTTGACACCAACAGGATAGGTAGGGATAAATGGATCCTTAGGGTCAGATGGGCTGGCATCTTCAGCAGCTCACCTCGCCGCTATTGCCTGCAATTTTGATAACGTGACAGACATCGAACTTTTTGAAAACCAGAAGACAAAGAGTGCGCGTTAGACATATTCAAAATAAACACAAATATAAATGTTTCCTTTAGTTAAAACTGAAACAATGGAAACAAACTTACCCAAGAAAGCTTTGATATCATCATTAGTGTACTCATTCAAAATAGTATAGGTACTCAAGTAACCCGAATCAGAAGCTTCTCGCGCTATATTACATAAAGTGGTAACAATATGCTTCTCATAATCATTCAGATCATCAAAACTATAGCTTAACTTTTGACCCTTTAAAGGATGTTATGTCCAATACAGCAGGAAGATAGGGGTGTTGTCTTCTTCATTTAAGAAAAATGCTTGGGAACCTTTTGTGGGAAATTTTTTGAAGAAATCTGTGGACCATTTGTGAACCTTCCTTAGATAAGAGTCGTAAAACTTGAATTTATCTTTCCCTCGGAAAGAAACCCAGCTAGATCGTGGCCCAATAACACTATGCAATCACAAGAAGGCTTCATGGGATTGAAAGAGATTATAAGCCTTACAAACCATCTCATAACTCTAATAAAACCCCAGGCATTTGGAGATAACTGTGACGGTGTCACATTGACATGCGCCAACAGTTTACAGACAAAAGGAGAAAAAGGTGGACGAACTCCTATCGTCAAGAAGAAGTAGACATACATCATTAAGAAATGTCTTGAAGACCCTTCAGCGCGCACGGAGCATATACGTTCATTTAAAGAAACGACATCTAACTCCCACTTGTCATCATGAGATTTGTCGAGGGTGACATGGATGGCCGCCTTCAATTCTGCCAATTCTTCTAGAGAACTGTATATAGAGTCAGTGTCTAAAACTATGTCAGACACCCAATCCGGAGCTTCCTCATCTCGAACACCACGCTTACCCGACACAATAGCTTCGTGATTAAGCTTTTGCTTCTTCTTTTTATCACCTGCACCGCGCCTGGCCATGATTTCTTTAATTTGCGGCGAGATGAGATCTGAGTCAGAAAAGGAGGTATTAGTAGAGCTCGAAGAGGTAGATGAGGGATTAACAAATGACGATTTAAAGTTGTCAAATGGCTGAGTAATGATGTATCTTTAGCACGATAATGGGCGACATCAAATGAATGTGCCAAAGATCATACCGTGCATAAATGATATATACCTCCCAGCTTTGCCAAATACCAAAGCTGCGAACTAGGGGGCAACTGATCCTGATAAAATATGATAGGCCCATCAAAGGCCCAAATATATAGAACGAGGCCCAAACCCACTAGGCCCAGAGCGAGGCGCGATGGCTTCCATCGCGCACAACATGGCGCGATGCCACCGCCGCACAAGAAACCGCCCTTTAACATAACTTCAGAGATAAGAAAGAAAATACAGGAACTAATCACTACTAAAAAAACATCAATTAGAGACGGAATAGTTCCGTCACTAAGTGAAATTTCCGTCACTAAGTAGATTAGTGACGAAATTAGGGACACAGACAAATATCCGTTACATTATGGCTCGTCACTAACAGGTGGAGACAAAATTATGAATCTGTCCCAAATAGAGACGAATTTTAGGACGAAACAAATTCGTCTCTATGTGAGACGGAAAAAATTATGTCACTATTAGAGACAAAAATATTTCTCTCCCCGATAGTGATGGATAGCTCCGTCCATGTGATATTATTTTCTGTCACTAATTTATGCACGTGAAATATGTGTAATTCGTTCCTATTAGAGACGGAAGTTGTTAGGGACGGAAGTTGTTCGTCTCCATTAGTGATGGATTTCCCCCCTCTGTTAGTGACAAACAATTTTTTGTCTTTGTTAGTGATGGATAATTTTCATCTCTATTAGTGACAAATATTTTTCCTCTCTATTTGCGATAAATATTTTTCCCTCTCTGTTAGTGATGGATTGTTTCTATCTCTATTAGTAATATATTGTTTCTATCTCTATTAATGACAATATTTTCAATCCCAATTGGTGACATATATTCCTGTCTTTATTTTTCATCCCTAATATTTGAATTTTCTTTAAAAATCAATTACATTAAAAAATTAATTTTTACCGAAACCTAATATTAATTATAATCTAATATTCTTTTTGCAAATCCAACTGACACAAAATATAAAGTAGTTATACTAAATGAAAATAAAGATTAAATCAAATCCAACTATTGTAATACAATAAGTTTTTACGTGAATTCACAAAAAATAACAAATGTATGAGATAACAAGCAATATTACAAATGAAAATAAGAAAAGGAAATATGCATACTATCAATTATCATCATGCAACTGAGCATCACTATCATCATCATAATCCTCACTTTGTGCATCTAGTGCCGAAGTCGTAGTAGTGGAGGTGCACACATCGCCTCCTAAACGAGCCATCAACATCGCCAGCTGCTCTTTCATAATTGCCATCTCTCGATCTGTTTTCTCTTTCATAATTGCCATCTCTTGGTCTGTTTTCTTTTTCATAATAGTAATTTGTTACTGCGTGTTCTCATATTTCTGCTTCAGCTGCTCCTTTTGGATGGATAAGCTGGTGACCAAGTTTCTCATGTGATCATACTCATCTATGGAGAATCCTGACAAGCTAGCAGAAATCTTTGTGGACTTATAATTCCACGCCTTTGCACTTAAACAATATATTCGACCTTTCTTGTTCATACCACCAACAACCTGCAATAATAACACTTCATCAGATTGACAAGTGGATGCCTCTGCCCCAGCCGCCAATGCATTATCACGATCAGTCCTTCGCTTCAAAAAGTCCTACTAAAATTAAAAAAATTACATTAGTTATCACTTAAATTTGATTCAATGTCAAACAATTTTTTTTCTCAAATATCACAAACTTACAGCATATCCCTTTGCCTTCTCATTAACTCACGAGCCATCCGATTTAACTATGTGCATCTTCTTAAATACTTCCCAAGATAATGATTCTGGATTTATAGTAGGATCCATCCTCTGCAGTACAAAAAGGTTATCCAACCAACCATAATGAAAATAAGAAATAATAGTTTTTAGTTGTACAATTTTTAATTCAAACTACTTACCAATCTCTTCTTAATCTCCGTTGCTGGGATAAAACCTCCAACATATGCAGGTCCTTCGTATTTTTATCTATTTTGTTTATTTTTCTGAGACTTTCTTTGCCAACTTGATGAGGCCCATTTCTCCTGTAGCTGTGGTAAGATATCTGATTTAATCCATGTCCCTCTCTCTGTACCTACTCAGACCTTGTGCAAATGATGTGACAATAAATATGATGCTTTGTGATGAAATGTCTTTTGCATAAGAACCTCAAGTTGTGGAACACATTTATACATTTTCTGCATATACAAATCATATAACAATTAACAAGGTGATTGATTAATCAGTACTGTATACTGATATAAAAACTAATTTTTAGGGAATTTTTCAACTTCATAATAGGCTAAATAAGCTTTTATATTTGGCATTGTTTCAAATTATTAAAAACTAATTTTGAAAAAGAAAAATGTTAGAATAAATCATAAGGATAAATAAGATAGGGAGAAAAATGGTATATATCTTAATAGCGAACACATTTAGACCTTAATATTTCAGTAATCATATTTTATTTTTCTTTTTATATAAATGATTAAGGAGATTGTTAGTTATATTTAATATAATATTAAACATTTATTATGAAATAGCATTCAATAAGTAGTTAATAACTCATTTGGGTACTATATCCATTAACAACTCCGTACTCTGCTACAATGCAGTTACACTATTATGAATAACAGATAAGGATATTGTTAAATTAAAGAATCATATTTCATAATCATTCATTGATAATAGATAAGGATAGACTCAAAATATGATAGTTCATTGCTTTTTTTTATTGATGAACATCAAATGACAAAGTTAACTGGTATTATTTACTTGTATGCTTGCATCAATACATAAATCACAAACTTTTAGTATTAAGGGAAATAATATGCAGTCTTTATATGATAAAAGTAAATTGATGGATAAAATAATATTGACTTTAAATTTCTTTTTATGATAAGAATAAATGAAAATAGAATTTTTAATTTTATTATATATAACCTATTTCTCTTACATTTATCGTAATATAATAAATTATTTTTTTTTTCTAACCCACAACCTTTCTGTGACCACTATAAAAAATCTAATCACCAGTATTCACTTCAATGTTAAGAGCGCCAAACAAAAACATGTTAAATCTTAATAATTAATTAATTAGTATTACTAAATAAATTATAATTGTTAGATATACGGAAATTAACGATTAAGATGATGAGTAAGATTTAGAAGTCTTATTATACCGAAGTCAAAAGATATCTCCCATATATATATATATATATATATATATATATATATGGATTAATTATTTGTCATGTCACTTAACCGTCCTGTCACCCAAAGTTCCGTCATTTTGGATATTTATTTTCCTTATTTAATTGTTCAAAAATGGATATCATATTTTACTTTATACTTTTATCACAATTGATCCACATTTGTATGGTTATAATTCTCAGGCTTGACAAATCCTTACGTCAAGTGACTTGACATCCGATTAACCATATATATATATATATATATATATATATATAGGGAAAAAAATTCTCATGTTATAGGAGAATTCTTTCTTCTACGAGTGATACATCGAAATGTGTGCAACAACTTTTTTTATTTTTGTTTTTTAATGGGAGGTGGGACCTATAACATCTTGCGTCTATAGTAGGAGAAAGAATTCTCCTACAACATGAGAAAAGAGAGACTCATATATATATATATATATATATATATATATATGTATATATATATATATATATATATATAGGGTAAATATTTCTACAGCCACTCTAGATAAAGTTATCTATAGCTACCTCAAAAATTACGTCATTTTGATTAATGAATGATGTTTATATAATTCTAGGTGAATTAAGTAAGGATGTAATTCTAGGTGAATTAATTCTATCAACTTGTCGTAGGGGTGGCAACTCGAATCCACATGACACGACACGATATGAATTCAACACAAACACGAATTACGCTTAACACGAACACGACACAATTTTGAGATCAGGTTAAATCCTTCGACACGAACACGACCAAGAGATATATTAAGAACAACCACCCCATTAATGAAGAAGATTGTGGAAAAAGGCCAAGAGGCATTCCCCTTCTATAAAATGAATGAAAATCTTTGGACATTCAATTCTTTTATACTATACAATTCTTTTGGATTCTTTTTTCTATATGATATTTTTGGATTTTAGTGCAATGCACCTCGATAAATTGTCGCATGAAAACTTGGATATACTCGCTATGGTCCCACACAATTCGTCACTCCAAATCTTGGATTTTCTTACTTCGTGCTCGCATAAGTTATCACTTCAAAACTAGGATTTTTTTTACCCTACAGTTGCACAAGTTGTTGCTTCAAATGCAATTATCTGCCTTCCAAGATCTCTTTTCTTATATCTCCTGGACTAATTGGATGCGGTTGTCTCTCTTCATAAGTTCGAGATTTGATTTCTAAAGAAGCCTTTTAATGAATCCAAACTTGTACTTTTTTGAAAATAGGTCAGTGACAAATTTAGACATGGAATGTGCATTTTCATCTCTAATTCCGTCACTAATAGAGACAGAAAAAAATTCCATCTCTAGATCTTCTTCCATTCCTAATAGACACAAATTATTTTCCGTCCGCATTTGAGACAGAAAGTGATCTATCTCTATTAAAGATGAATTTTGAGACGGGTCATTTACTTTCATCTCAAAATCAATACCAAATAGAGACACAATATTTTTCGTCTCAAATAGGGATGGATCACAATCCCTCACTGGTAGAGATAAAACAATTTCATCTCTATCAGTGACAGAATTTGAGAAATAATATGTATTTGCGTCTCTAATTTCGTCATTGCTAGAGACGGAAAAACTTCATCACTATTAATGAGGGATCTTGTTCCATCCCTAAGAGAGTCAGATTATTTTTTGTTTCATTTACTTTCGTCTCAAAATCCGTCCCAAAAAGAGACACATTACTTTTCATCTCAAATAGGAACAACAAATAATATGTCTCTCTTAGGAATGGATCACAATCCCTCACTAATAGAGACAAAAAAATATTTGTCTCTTTGAGTGACAGAATTAGAAATGAAAATAAATATTTCGTCTCTAAATCTATCACTGATAGAGATGAAAAAAATCTGTCACTAAATTCCCTCACTAAATCCAAATGTATCCACTTAATACTATCATTATTTTCTACATATTAAGTTTTCTCTCTAAATCTGTCCCTATTAGAGACAGGGAAATAATCATCTCTATTAGGGACAGATCTAGAGACGAAACTGTGCCTATTAGAGAAGAATTGATTTTCTGTCTCTAAATATGTCAATAATGGAGACATAAATATTATCATCTCTAATTCCCTCCCTATTTATGAGGGATTGTTATTCCCTATTTGAATTTGTCCCTTTTAGAAATGATTTTTTTCCGTCTCTAATCCATGTTTTTTTGGTAGTGAATAAAGGTCCACCGCGCCATTGAGCAAATAAACAGAAGACATCACCAGCTTGTCACCACTCTATCAAGATAGCCTGACATAAAAGGGATAAGGCTATGAAAGCACCAGCTGAACCTGCAGCCCTTGAACAGCAAATCAGAGGCCATACTGCCTTCCTGATGTGGCATCGGAACCACTGTATAAACAAAGGGTACATGCCCAGGTATTATCATCTAATTCAGTAAGAATACATATAAACCTGTCATTGATATTGACTTGAATGTCGGAGTGTCATTGCAGGTATCCCCAATCAGGATTATCGATTGCGCTGAAGGAGAACCAAAGTCCTTTCATCATCATCATCAACCCCCGGTCCATGAAACAAATTATCCAAAGGCCTTCTTACTTCAACCGTGTGTGATTTGCCCCGATAGACTTTGGTCAGCCCATAATGTATTGGTCTGATCACATTTCTAGTTACAAAGTTCCAAATGAGGTAGAAAATTCATATTTACATATATATATATATATATATATATATATATATATATATATATATATATAATACACCGGTGTAAGAGGGTCTTACTCAATCTTGACCATTGATCCACTTGTATATGGCTCGTATTATTAAAAAAATTGAGCCCTTAAATATAAGTGGGATTAATGGACATAAGAGTGTAACTTACACTGGTGTAAAATGAGATCCTATATATATATATATATATATATATATATATATATAATCTTAGGGTTTATCATCTATAATATAACATGACAAAAAAAAATTTTCTACACTCACAAAATTTTGTGGGGCTCACAACAAAAAATAAATAAAAAATTCTGGCACGCAAAATGAATCTCTATAACATAACACAAACATTTTTCCTACAACATAACTCTTATAAAACCCATAATCTTAACTATAATTTTACAAATGATTAATTTTGCAACGGCAAGTCGGCAACACGATAGAAAATTCATATGCAACTTTTTTGTAGGCACAAATGCATATTTTGATTTTTTTTTTCAATAAATTAATTTCATCTTTCATTTAATCCAATAAACAGTTCTTTGATTTTAAAAATATTCATAAACCTGTAAAATTTTGCCTTAAAGTTTGTAATTTTTTTTTTTGCATTTATTTATTTATTTTTGGGAAAGTTGCGGTCCAACTGTTTGGGCAAAGTAGTGATTAATGTTTCTCATGTTATAAAAGATAAGATTATTTCGTATATACACATAAAAATATGGGTTTTATAATTCTCACGTTGAAGGAGAATTGAAATCTTATGTTGTAGAGATAAAAAATATTTGGGACCCATGTGTCAGAAAAAATTATATGTAGGACCCATGTCAGCACGAAAATTGAAGGATGTGTAGAAAAATCTGAATTCTCATGTTAAATGAGAATTATAAAACCCTAAAAATATATAGGGGCCAGTGGGTCCATGTGTAGAGAAAAAAAGAGAAAAAGAAAATATGGATCCCACACATTTTTACTTATGTGTAGGATATAAAATTATCTTCTAGAACATGAGAAACACTATTCTCATATAAATATTGTCAAGTCTTTTTTTTTTGGTGAAATAATAATGTCAAGTTTTATTATTCTTTTCTCTTGTCCAAATGCTGACACCTCAGCATTAAAAAAGTAATATATGTATTTTTTGAAATATGTTACAATTGGCTAAGTTTAATTTTATTGTCCGGTGAAATTATAGATTCTAATTTGAATGGGCTTACCAGCAGCTCTTGGGTAAGTTCATAAACATATTGAATTGTATGTCTGTTGGTCGAATCATAGAACCATTGTTTTAAATCTGAGTCTTTTCGTGAGGTCTAAAGATGACATGATAGTATGTATTTGTATTATTTAATTTGATGAAGGTTATAGTTACAACTTTTTTAATTTACAATCTCTTACCACCACATTTTATTACTGTTGATTTCCGTCAATTAACGGTTATTATTTTCTCAAATTAAACTCATTAATTAATTATTAATTCATAATAAATGATAACCGTTGATTGACGAAATCAACGGTGATAAGATATGGTTGTAAGAGATTTAGGCCTTTTTCGTGGCCGGTTTAGGCCTTTTTCTCTCAAATGAGAGGTTTTCAAGGAAAACTAATCGGTGGGATGTGTTCGGATGATGATTTCCAACAACTTTGCTCACAAACTTTTCTTGATTCGGGGTTGTATGGAGGGAGTTACGAGAGAAAGAAGATTTTGAGTCAAATCTCCCCTTCCATGGGAGGTGAGCTCGGTTTTGGAGGAGGGAGGAGGAGAGAGAAAAATCTGAATTTTAGTGTTGTCCATGTGGCAAGGTCCACGTAAGTGAGGTGGGCCCCATCGCCACCTCACGCGATTTCAAACTAATTCGAATTTCTCTCATATTCCGCTAAACGTTCATAATTTCCTAAACTAATTAGAAACTCTAATTTTTAACATCAACCATTGTCCTTTAATTTCCATTGATCAGATGAATCCGGAGTTTTCCGGTCGTTCGGAGAAATCGCAGTTTTACGCTGTTGCGCGCGCCGTGGGCACGCTTCCCCAAACACACTAATTTTCATCAATTTTCACCAGAAATCATATTTCCTAGTCCTATGTACCATTTATAACTTATATCCACACCTAGAGCTCAAAATTCAATCGGCACGCTTTACGGTGCAATTGTACCGCGATATTTTACCCGGTAAAAACACTATTCACAAAATTTTAGAAACTTGCCTAACCACTCAATTTTTTGTTCTGAATCCATTTCCAGGGTTAGTTTTCTCATTTGAGACCTCCTACTCAATTTTACTTTCCTAGGGTTACGTGTTTGGCAAATTACTATTTTGCCCTACCTTTGTATTTTGACCTTAATTTCAGGATTTTCACTAATCATGCCCTTTAATCCACATTTAATATATAAGTATATGTTTTAGAAATGTGAGGTGTTATAGGTTCATTGCTTTGCGATTAGTCAGATTCGGGACGGGTTCAACATTAAGGCTTTAAACCCTCCCAAAGGTGGTATTGGGGAGGATCGAACACACACTCTCACTCCCACCTGCTGAGCTCTATTGTGCCAACTGAACTATCACCATTTGATAATTAAGGAGTATTAAATATTCTTACTTACTAAAGAAAAAGTATTAAAAGATTTAATTTTAATATATTTTTAGCTACACCTGTTAGTAGAAAAAAGAGAGAAAGAATTTATTATAATTTTTTTTATTTAATAAGAAAGTTGTGTAAGAGTAATATATCGAAATCCTATACATTAAAAGTTGGATTTAATATTTTTGAATTTTTTTTGTCATACTTATATAAAAGTGAGTGAATTTCATTATCTTTCTCTTTCTCCTTTATAATGTGATCCATTCATTTTAATGTAAACGTGATAGAAAAAAAAAATTCTACAATAAAATAATTATTTTTCCCTCAAAAGTTTATGGGATTTGCATTCATCATTTAACATGACACAAAAAAGTTTCCTACATACGCAACATTTTGTGGACCCGCATTTTTTGAAGCAAAAATAAAATAAAATGAAGGCACGCAAAACGAATCTCTATAACATTACACAATTACTTTTCCTACAACATAACTCTTATAAAACCCAAAGTTTATCAATAAAATTTAGATCCGAAAATTTAAAATCTTTTTGCTGTCGCTATTGACCCTATTGTAATTAAGCCAACCCTTCTTGACTAAAGCATAACATGATGTAATTATATCTTTGCAAAAAAGCACTAGGATCGTACGCGTTTTAAACGTTCGTAAAAAAAGGAGGAGGATGCGATCATAGATTCCAAATATCTGGATGCAAAGATGTGAGTAGTGGTTTTCAATGATGATTAATTATCTATTATGTTTAATGGATGAGTATGTGATCACTTAACTATGGCAAATTGATAGCATCATATCTGTGGTTGCTAAGCCACTTATTTTATCTGTCTAATCTAATTAAGGAAACAAAAGGGAAAATAGGAGACACAACCAGTAACCCAATTCCAGGATAATATTAGGAAGGTACAATCCACATGCATCTTAATGATCTTATTCGCGAACACCACACACGTCGTGGCCCCAACACCTCCCGCAATTGGATTTTAGTTTGATATTCAAATATGTTATCATTTTTCTGTCAAATTCAATTAATCAGATAAAAATTAAGAAAGTCATTTTATCTTTTAAAAAACTTTTATTCCAATGTATAATTGACCATATAAAAATTCTACTATGAATCATTAATAATTTTTTTTTACAATCACAAAACTTTATATTTATAACTTTTTTAGATATATCCACCGCCGATTCATTGATTTTTTACGATCACAAAATTTATGATTTTTTTAAACCATTCAAAAAAATATTAACTAATCACTATTAAAACACTCTTAAGTCAATGGGTACTGACCGTAGTAGTTAAAAATGGCTGTTTAAATCTCAAAATTGAAAAAATTTTAAAGAAATATGTTTAGAAAGATTTTTGATCTTTGTTATATTCTATCCAAATTGCAAAAGCAAAAAAAATGTATATATTTTTAAAAAAGAAAAATATATCTTTTTAAAGGACAATTATTTTAGTTAAAATGACTTTGTAAATATATTCGTTAGCAAATTTCCAAATTGCAAAAGCGTAAAAAAAAAAAATGTATATATTTTTAAAAAAGAAAAATATATCTTTTTATGAAGGACAATTATTTTAGTATTTAAAATGACTATTTTTTATTTAATATTTAAATTAAAAATCTCTCACTTTTTTTCACTATTATTTTTATTTTGTAATTGTTTCTCTCACTATAAAACACTGTAGTTTTGACTAAAATGGTACAATTCTCTATCCTTTAAAATAAGGGTGTTCATCAACTGATCCAAACCGAGTGAAACCAAGTTGATTGAATAGAAAAGCTGATAATCGAAAATCGAAAAAAACTCGCATATTTTAATTGGATTGGATTAGTTTTTGGTTTGTTTGGTGAAAATCAATCCAATCCAAACTGATCCAATATAACTGAAAAAGTGTCTAGTTCTTTATACGTGACTTCTTAATATTTTCATGAGTTTTGCATGATATTGAATAACTTGAAGACATGGAGGAGTATAGATCCATTACTTGGGCCCATGGCTGAAAAAATGAAATCTAAGCATGACAAATATAAGGGGAACATTAAAATTACCAACACGATGATTTTTATTGCTGTGATACTTGATCCCAATATAAATTACGATTTGTGGAATGGGGTTTTTAGAAGCTTTATGAAAGGGAGGATGCAGAATTTTTAAGTGTTAGAGTTAAGGAGACTTTACACAAGATGTTCCATAGCTATAAACACTTTCATGTAAATAATCTTTCTCAGCCGTCCACTAAAGATCATAATGAGGTACAAGACACTGATTTGGCAGCATTTTGTAATTCTTTATTTGCTAGTGAATTTGAGAGGGACATAACTGTGAGTGAGAGCTTGAATAAAAATGAGGTGGATTTGTACCTCATAGAGCCACTAGAGAAAAGAACTCAAAAATTTGATATCTTAATTTGTGGAAGGTGAATTCAAGCAAATATCTTACTCTTGGTCTAATAGCTAAAGATGTATTGGCTATGCTATAGTATCTACAGTTACTTCAGAATCTGCATTCAGCACTGGGGGTAGAGTTCTTAACAACTATAGGAGTTCTCTTACTCCAAAGACAGTTGAAGCATTAATTTGTGCCCAAAATTGGTTCCAGTCCACTCCTTTTCCCAATGATATAGAAGAACTTATAAAAGAATTTGTAAAAATGGAGATAGGTAATTTACTTTATTCTACTTGTATAATTTTTTAATTTTTTATCATCTTTTTATTTTCTAGGTATTAAGTTACTCACAATATTTTATTATAATTATTTTAGACATTTCTCCAAAATACAGAAGATGATGATGATCTTGATTAAAAGTTGATGATGTAAGTGTAGGAACTATTGAATTTATGTGAAAGCGATTTAAGGCATAGTACATTGGTATGCTTATCGAATCATCCTTATTTCACATTTACCTCTTGATGCGCAGATCTTCATAGAATCACCTTGTGTATGATTCCCCTTCGGGAACTGATCTCCTCTGCGTCACAGCACGAACTTACGTACTGTTCTCCTTTGCATCATAACACAAACATATTTCTCTAGCTCGAACATATCTCTCTGCTTTATGGTAAACCTTCCAAGCTATCTCTTGAGGGAGAAGGGGAAATGTGTGGGCAACTTTTTAGATCTAAGCTTATCTCCTCTGTTCATTGACCTAGGAGGCTAATGGCTTAAGTGGTAGTGTCTTTAAGGGTTCCAAGAAACCCTAGCCCTAAGCTCATTGAGCTTTAGGTTTCTTGGGCTCTTCTTATACTCTTAGCCTATTTAGGCTTTAGTAAAAGAGCACAAACCCAACAATCTCTCACTTGCTCTTTTGGATACAAAATTGAGTCCAAAATCCAAGATCATGTAACCCATATGTCATGATTAACTGAAAAACATCCAATTTCTTGTCTCAAGCTAGCCTGTGATCTATCATATGTTATTAATTAAGGCTCCTGATAATCTACGAATGATTATCTAATTCAGTGCTAATCCACTAAAAACCCGAACTTGAACTCCAAGACTAATAACACTTATAACATGAATATGCATCTCTTATTTGTAGAATGTCTATAATTGATTGATAAGTTTTCTGTATCTTAGTCAATTATTTATTCCCTTGACTCTGATAGTTTCTCTAATGGATTACATGCACTGCTAGTTTCTTCAATATCCAAGTACCGAAATATATCAAGGGGACATATCCTACAAATTCCATGTTGTTTATCTCATAAATACCGATAATCAAATAATCTCACTCTCAAACTGAGTTATTGGCCGTCAAAAGATCGAACCTCACCTATTGGTGAATCAAAGAATGAGAATTATTCAATTACCTATTTATAATAAGCTCGGGATTAAAAGCAATTACATAACTATAGTTAACTGAAGATTTGATATCTTATGACAGAAAAACAACCTTAATCAAATCTCTCATTGATCCTTTCAATGTGTTAATTCACACCAACAGACAAAACCATTTCATAAAATATTGCAGCCTAAATAAAGCGCCTAACTTTATTTAACAGTTGTGAACAAATTCATCAATCGTGAGAACCTATGATCATATCCTCTATGAATATATCCAAATGATCATATACTCCACCATTAATCCGGACCTTAATGTTTGTAAATTGTGTGCACTAAATAATGAATAATACCTTATTTATAAAATTCGGAAAAATAATTACATTGTTTCATTGTCTTACTTCAAGAGCACAATGCACACAATATCTCCCACTCGCTTAATGCAAGTCTGGGATCCTCCTAAGGCCTAAAGAAGTAATATGTCTCTTGAAAACAAGTTCAGGCAAACTCTTAGTAATTGGGTCTGCAAGATCCACCTCTAATGCTATCCTAGTTTAGTGAATAAACTTATAGCTCGAGGTCGATTTTCTTGAGTCAATATCCACTTGAAAATTTGAATCTATGAAAGCTTATTTTTTCATGACTCCCACTAGAATATATCAGCATATATTCCTCTAGGTCAAGAATGATATTGTCTCACTACTCCCACTGCGTGGCAAATGTCTGGTCTAACATCCAACATGGTATGCATGAGACTACTTATTGTCAAAGCATAAGGTATTCTACTCATGCATTCTTCTTTCTTATGATTCTTTAGAAGTTACTCCTTAAGAAGATGAATTCAACATCTAAGAGATATAATTCCCCTTTTAGAATTCCCATGTTGAATTTTTGCAAGAGTTTTATCAATGTATGTAGCCTAAGGTGATGCCAATAACTTATTCTATTTGTCTCATAAGAGTTTTATACCAAGAATATAATTGGCTTCCCTAGGACTTTCATATCAAAATGCTTAGCCAACTCTTTATGCTTGATATTACCTCCATGTTATTTTCAATAAAAAACATATCATCTACATAAAGTACCAGAAAAACTATTGCCTCCCTTTAGATCCTTCACATACAAATATACACCATTTATCAAGTTTCTCTCAAAATCAAAATTTGGATAAGCTGATCAAAAATGATATTCCATGACCTGCATGCTTGCTTAAGTCCATGAAATAGACTTTCACAACTTGCATACTGTGTGCTCCTGCCCATTTGCTATAAACCCTTTTGGTTGTTTTATGTAGATATCTTGACATCCAACTCCCGAAAAAATCTCATAATTGAGATTTATAGCAGCAACTAAGAGAATCTGGATAAACTCAAGCATGATGTATGGCAAAAATTACCTCCAAGCTAGCTTTGAAGGTTTTCACCTTCCTGTCCATCCTTTCTTTGCTTTTAGGTCCACATGCAGATAGAGGGACTTACCCTTCTTGGTTCCTTTACTAGGTACCGAACGAAGTTTAAATAAAAATATTCTGTCTCATATAGCTTGAGCACACTTGACCAACAACATCTTCTAGTGCATTATCGTAACTAGTGGGATAAATATCACTCAACAATAGACAACTTGAAAGTTAACAAGGTTCTCTCTCACTACGAAAGTACCGCACTAGACCTTCGGATCTACATGTAGATCCAAGATTGGGTCAAATGGTGGATCTTCAGTTTCTTGTGGATCCACATATTATGTGTTTAACAACTCCTTGATATTGTTTTTCCACATGTGATACTAATATCTCTACTAGTTTCACTTATATATTAACGTGTTGAATTTCTAATTATGGTTCCCGTGTTTGTTCACCTAGAGTTATATCTTTCCCCTCTTTGAACAATCAAGGGAACAAAGGATGGAGCTTCTAGAGATTTTGGAAATTCTTGATCTAAGATAAGTCTTATCGAGAATAACTTTCCTTAAGAGCTTATAATTTCTCATCTAGTCCCCCTTTAAGAAAATCACATGAGTGTTCACTTAGATCATCTTGTCCTCTGGACTAAATAAGATCCCATCCACGGTTCTCTTAGGGTAGCCAAAAGATATGCACACTTTCGTACAAGTTTCAACTTTATTTGACCGTTGTTGTAGGACGGGTGCTGGAGCACCTTAAATCTGAATATGATTTGAACTAGGCTTGCATCTTTTCCATAATTCTTTATCTATCTCTATAACAGACTTGGACGGAATCAAGTTAAAAAGATACATTGTCTTCTCTTAGGCATCTCACCAGAACAACATTGGCAAAGATGAATAACTGAACATGGTCTTCACCAAGTCTAGAAATGTTTGATTATTGCATACTACAACTTCATTCAACTAACGTGTTCCTAGGGTGTTTCCTACTCCAGTCAAGTATCCAACACTTTATCCAAACCAAAGTGTTTTGATTTGAACACCTAGATGTTTTTTTGCCTTAGATTTAAATCTCTTAGAATTCTCCAAAAGCTTTAGACTTATGACACACTAGGTTCATCTGTCCAAATCCAGAGTAACCATTCATATAATGAAGTACTTATGATTTCTTCTGGCTTGAATGCTAATTGGTCCACATATATTAGTATGTACCAATTCCAGTTGAATAGTTGTGCAAATCCCTTTGAACTTGTAGGATTGCTTGGCCATTTTACCTTCCAGATAGGACCAACATGTATCTTTTAGTTAAAATACTATTGAACTTTCAGTTTCTCTTTTAACTAAACCATGTTTCCTACTTGAGATAATGTGTCTCAATCACAAAGGCCAAACATATGTTTGATTTGAAACTTTTATTTCTTTAGTGAATGTTCTTGTTCATCATCCTTTTAATGCAACATAATAAATTTAATGGGGTATAAGACATAGGTAATAAAGACTATTTAGACATTGTACCGAAACAAACAAGACAAAGATGAACTTCAAAATGAAACTGAGGAATCAATTGCATTGCCAAACCATGTTTTTACCAAACAACTAACAATAATTGAACTCCTCTTGAAATCAGGAACAAATAAACAGTCATCATGAACCAAAGTCTTTTAACTAACTTGTCTTACTGCTAATGCAGAGAGAAGTTTCCATTTTCAAGTTTAAAATTTATTTGTCCACCATTGGCAGGCATGCCATGTTTGAACTAGTACAAAGAATAGAAAACATAATCAGTGGTTTCTAAATCATTGATTCATCTACTAACCAAGCCTTAACTTACCCGTGTCTAGTTCTTTTCATCACTTCTGGGCAATTCTTCTTTCAGTGTCCCTTCAGTCTGCACTAGAAGCACTTTCCTTGCAGCTTCTTCATAGCAACTGGTTTGGCAACTGCTAACCAAGTTTTCTTGTTCTTGATACCACCCTTGGGTTTCCATTAGATTTAACAAGACTTTTAGAAAAACCCGCATTGACTGCATTTTGTCTTGCAGAGTTGCTAGACGTAGCAAACATGTCATTAAGAGTTTGAAGCAACTCTACTCCACTCTTAACCATAAGACTAACAAGAACTTAACAACGAACTACCATATCTGCCATTTTCCAATCTGAGTATTGCATCTTAGTTTCCTTAGATGTATCCTCTGCAGGTTGTTGTGGTCTTGGTATTGTCAGGACAAATTCTAATTTTCATGTTTTAGAACAATATCAAAGTTTATTTTTCACTTATTCATAGTTGGTACTATCTAGAGGTTTTTGACTCAAAATCTTTTCTTAAGGATTAAAGGGAGTCATTTTCTAAAAAATATATACAAGGCACACAATTTCAAACAAATAATGCAATAAACAAACGAAGTGCAAGTAGATTCTCATAACTACTCTTGTTTATTGTTAACAATCATTCAGTTTTCTTAACAAGGCTTACGATAGGCAAGTCACTTGTAAAAACCAAAATTGTTATTTGGGTCTTCGGTGCTGTTGCTAGAGCCTCGATGAGAGGGTTAACAATTTTACCAAAATTGAATGTAATTAACCATTGTTTAATTTCAAAATTATCTTTAGTGTCCAAGCATTGCTGACGATGAGCCATACAATACTTTACTAATATTTTGAAATTATTAAGATTTAATCTAGTGAAATCCGATTATCGTTATCCGATGGAGCTTCAACGATAACCATTTCACTAATAAACCCACAAATGGAGCCTGCAGGTTTTAAAATTAATTAATTAATTTTAAAACCTTCACCCATTCAATATTTTATTTGAGAATTTTTATAAGCTTAGTCGAATTCAATGTTTAATTTCAATTTTTTTTAATAAGTTAGTATTGCTGAGTGATGGGATGTACAATACTTTATTAAAATTTTGAAATTATTAAGGCTCTAATAAAATTCAATCATACTTATCAGTGAGGCTTCACATAATTATTTTATTAACAGGTCTACAATGCGTCTGTAGGTTAAAATAATTTCTCAATTTAAATCTCCTCCCATGATTATTTAGGTTCTTTTTTTTTTGAGATACATGATTATTTAGGTTCAATCTAATAAAATCCAATCATCTTATCCGATGAGGCTTCACATGATTATTGTATTAATGGTCCGATAGTGCATATGGAGGTTAAATTAATTTCTTAATTTAAATATTCTCCCTTTCGACAAAAGCAATTTTCCAATTTCCTAGAATTGTTCAATTTAGAATAAGCATTGTTTAATTTCAAAAATTATACTTAGCATCCAATCATTGCCGATGATGAGTCGTACAAACTTTACTAAACTTTTTGAAATCATTAAGGTCCAAAAATCCGATCATGATAGAAATCGTGTGCTATATACTTGACCATTTTATCATACCTACAATTTACTCACAAAATGAATAATTTTCTTAAGAAATTTTTAATTATTTATCTAGATTTGAATTACCCAAAATATTGACTTAATTATTAATTTAGATTACAGGAATCATAATAATTATAATTTATGAGAATAATTTGAAATTAAAATAATTACCATAATAATTATTAAATTATTAAATTCTTTATGCACATATTTCGAAAATTATAATTAAGATCATAATGACCATTAATCCGGTCTGTCAAATGTAATAATCATTACATTTAAATTTTTAAATATGAATTATTATCATAATGACTATTAATCTAGTCGTACAAGCATAACAGTCATGATGCTCATATAATTAACAAGTTATGCAATAATATGACACCAATTTTCTATATGGCATGTTATCTATGTAGCACCGATACCGACACGGGACACGTGACACGATACGACACGACACTCCGACACGTTAATTCTAAAAAATATTAGATTTCGACACGTTAGGACACGTTTTGTTATTAAATAATATTTTTAATTTATGTAGTGTATATTATATTTAATATTAAATAATTTAACAAAAAAATGAATCTAAACTTATAATAATATTCATAGATTTTGCAAAGAAACATAAAATATCTTAAATATTTATATTAAACTTAATAAAATGGTAATCGTAATCAAACGAATCTAATAGTTGGAACTAAAAACTCAACGCAACGCAACCTTTAAACCTTTTTTTGAATTTCTATAACGCGTGTTAAAGTGTCGGGGAGTGTCGGAGTGTCCAAGAGTGTCTGGAAGTGTCGGACACGACACGTCAGGGTTTTTGAAGTGTCGGTGCTTCGTATCAAGCATGTTATGATAACATAACATAATCCATGGTTATCATATAAAAATAAAATAATTTTAAACTAGACTTTAATCCATGGTTCTCTAGAGAAAATAAAAATAAAAATACAAATAGGAACAGATAACTATTCTTCCCATTTTCTTCTTCATGTTAGTACTTAGGTTTTGCTTCACGTCCCTTTATGGTAACCATGGCCCAAAAGCTCAAAATACCAAACTTTTTAAAAAAAATCCTAAGTCAACTTTCAAGAACCCTATCCGTCACGTCCAAACAGTGACGAACATATTTCTTTTTCCATCTTCTTAATCTTCTTTCATTACAATTTTTGTAATACAAAAAAAAAATACAAAAATTGAAATAAAAATCAAGGAGGAAACTTAATCATATATGATTAACCTCCTTGTTACAATCCAAGAGAATACATTCAAATCTCTACCATGGATTAAAGCCAAAAACCAAATAAAAGTATCAATTTTTATAAAAAGAATTATAAAAGATACTCATGCCAATTATAATAACAAATATCAAACCCTAGGTGCCATATTTCATGAAGCTAACTAATTACATGAAAAGTGAAACTAGATTCACATACCGATGTACAGCCAAGGCTCTGATACCAATTGTAGGAACTATTAGATCTATATGGAAACAATTTAAGACCTAATACATTGGTATACTTACTGTATCATCCTCGTCTCATATTTACCTCTTGACGCGCAGATCTTCGTAGAATCTCCTTGTGTATGATTTCTCTTTAGGAACTGATCTCCTCTACGTCACAACATGAATTTATGTACCGTTCTCCTCTGCATCATAACACAAACATATTTCTCTAGCTCGAACAGATCTCTCTGCTCTATGGTAAACCTTCCAAACTATCTCTCGAGGGAGAAGGGAAAGTGTGTGAGCACCTTTTCAGATATGAGTTTACCTCTTTTGTTCATTGACCTAGGAGGCTGACGACTTAAGTGGTAATATTTATAAGGGTTCCAAGAAATCCTAGCCTAAACTCATTAGGCTTTAGGTTTCTTGGGTTCTTCTTATACTCTTAGCCCATTTGAGCTTTAGTAAAAAAGCATAAACCCAATAGTAAATTGCTATTTTTTAATCTCCATTGATCATGTATTTAATTTAAATTTGTTGTTGCTTGAACCCTTTCTTAATCTTTTATTTTCATGAAAGTTGTGTTCTTGCTAGTTGTTTTGAAGACCACGGAGAGAGCATTGAGCAAGCTAAAAGAGTGAACTATGGAAGAGAAAGATGATGACTTGAAATATTGGATGTTATTGATAGCAAACTACATTGTTTTAGTTTTTTATTGTCTATTACTCTATTTTAACTCTTCATGAGTTTTAAGACTTGTTTTAGTTTGAAGACTTGAGCTTTTTAGTATTTTGTAACTTTGTGTGGCTTCATTTTGATATGTTTAATGATTTGTATGGCTGAAATTTTAAACTTTTTAGAAAACCAAAAACAGATATAATTCAAATATAATAAATTGGATTGAATTTGATCAAGATTTGAAGAAGAAAAATCTAATCCGCATGGATAATTAATTAAATGATCAAATCAAAGGATTAGATTAAATGATTTTTGTTTCAAAACTGATCCAATAATGAACACTCCTATCTTAAAAGGTCAAACACTAATTAAAAAAAAAAAAAACTCAAGTATTTTTCACAACTATCATACTTATTTAGCTCTTCCAAAACATGTCACCGCAACACGAAGGGTCTTCTCTACTTTATTCCTACCAACTGAAAGAACGATGTATCAGTAACATGCCAGGTGGCTCTTTCTCCAGCCAAAAGCCATTAGGAGGGTCGATAGTTTATATAGCACGTAACCAACACAAGAAAAGCCATGAGATGATAATAAATAATAAGAACAAACTTTTAAGTCGTGGCTTTTCTACCTCTTAGCTTGTTTTTTCTGATCTTCTCGCACCTTCTAATGGATCAAACTTGGATTTGCCTCTACTCTAATTATCTAATCTCTTTTTCTGAAACCACGTTATCAACCTTAAAAGAATTGAAATAAATCGTAGTTAAACACCACCTAATTGAAGCACCCTTTCATAATTAATGAACCATATTAACAAATCATAAGTCTAATGTTCAAACCGACTCAATTATACTTTCAATGATCTTCCCAGAATTAAATATATAATCAAGTAATTAACTCCTATATTATGCAAGGATTAAGTGCGAAGTGCTTGAGAAAGAACACTTTATGGTTAATTTTGCGTGGTATGTAATCCTGACAATATTGATGCATAGTGCAAAATTATTAACCTAATCAATGCGATTATGAAAGTATTTATCAAAAAAGTGTAGTGAAATAAGAAGGAGGTCGTGCATGCTCAAGTCGCATGAGGGTCTGCCAAACTGCCATGCGGCGCGCATATTTATTTAGTACAAATGCATGGTCCATGCTTTCTATAAGTAACTTGAACATATACACCCCTACAAGCATCTCAGATCGCGTGCCATATAGCAAATAGTGTTTTGCTTCTTGAGTAAATATGTATACATCTCATGTATGACTTGAACGTGTGTAGGAAAGCTTTGCATATGTCATTGTATAATTTTAATATTTTTTTTCAGAATTACATTGATTGGATGAAAATATTTATTATTTGGGTCTAATGGATGAAAATGCCTCTTGCCTTTTTGGAAACACAAGGCTGATCATATTACGGGGATTATATTATGGATTTTATATTTCTCATGTTAAATGAGAATTGAAATCTCATGTTGTAGAGATAAAAAGCATGTGGGACCCACGTGTTAGAAAAAATTAGATGTAGGACCCATGTCAGCACGGAAATCGAAGGGTATGTAGGAAAATTTAAATTCTCATATTAAATGAGAAATATAAAACTCATATATTATTATATTATAAGAGACAAATTATCTCATACAACCTATAAAAAAAGTGGGTGGAACCCACCATGAAAAAGAGAGAGAAAGAAAAAAATGAGTTCCACTCATTTTTTTTATGTTGCATGAGACAATGTCTCTTGTAACATGAAAAAACATATTTTTCTCATATTATTATCTCATTTAATAAATTTTGCATATTATGTGTTATTGTAAAATTCATTAAATAATATAATAATAAATTGTTAAATGATAAAATTAGTTTAATTTTTTTATATAATTAGTAAATTATAATTAAACTTTAAAAAGCTTCATATTCATTTTCAAGAATTAATATATGGTGGTTATTTGGACTGATGGGAGATATTACCAAATTTAACATATTCACAAATCATAAATTCACAATTATATATATATATATATATATATATATATATATATATATATATATATATATATATATATATATATGGGTTTAGCGGATGTAAAGTGACTGCACCTAAGGATTGGTGCAGTCATATAAAACTACGTCGTTTTATAATGTAAAAGCATTAAATATGGGGAATAATAACCATACAAAGGTGGAAATAAATATAAAACATTAAATATGGGGAATCATAACCATACAAAGGTGGAAATAAATATAAAATTTTAAATTTGGGGAATCATAACCATACAAAGTTGGAAATAAATATAATATCTTTATTTTCTACAATTAATTTTAAATGCGAACTTCCTTTATCCCACCCAAAACGACGTAGTTTTTAGGTGACTGCACCAATGCTTACATACAGTCACATTACAAATCATTTTGCCTATATATATATGAGGTAAGATCCTTTGACACCAGTGTCAAATTTTAAATTTGACACCTCATCTGAGAGCTGATAGATAAAAAAAGATCAATGACTCTAATTTGTAAGCATGTGATACCATTAATCTTTTTTTATCTAATGGCTCTCAGATGAGGTGTCAAATTTAAAACTTGACACCGGTATCAAAGGACCCTACCTCATATATATATATATATATATATATATATATATATATATGAGGTTTACATTTCTGCAGCTGTTGTACGTGCAACAATCAAATACTTGCCATATATATATATATACGAGAAAACATTAAATGCAGGGAATCATAACCATACAAAAGATGAAAGCATTAAATGTGAGGAATCATAACCATATGTGTGTGTCGGGTAAAGGATTTCTCAAGTCAATGGAGAAATGATTTATCTCTGGTGATCCTAAAATGACGTCATTGTGTGTGTGTGTGTGTGTGTCGGGTAAAGGATTTTTCAAGTCAATGGAGATGAATTATCTCTGGTGATCTTAAAATGACGTCGTTTTGTGGTAAAAATTAATGTATTTTTTGTAATTCAAATTTATTATAGGGTTATACTAGTCTTTATCATTATAAATTTTTAATCTTATAACCACAAAATGATGTCGTTTTGAGCTCATTGGATATAACTTTATCTCCGGTGACTGAAAAATACTTTTCCCTATATATATTGGGAAAAGTATTTTTCCAGTCATCGGAGATAAAGTTATATCCAGTGAGCCAAAAATGATGTCTTTTTAGGTTGTAAAATTTAAAAATTGTAATGATAAAGACTAATATAACCATGCAAGATATTAAATTTTAAAAACATCTTGATTTCAGCCCCAAAATAACGTCGTTTTGGGTTCACCAAAAATATCTTATTTCCATTGAATTGGAAAAACCTTTACCATATATATATATATATATATATATATATATATATATATATATATATATATTAAAATCATATATAAAATACAAACAGAAAAAAGATATAGAAGACATGTAAGCGTCCGCAACGAAGCACGAGGAAAGAACCGTTCAAATTAGGTAAGAGTGTGGGGTAAGTTCTGATTCGGATAAGTTTGAAGTGAGGAATACGAGAGTTTTTGAAAGAAAAAAAAAATAAGAAGAAGAAGAAAGAGAAGCTAGGAATGAATTTAATATTTGATTGAAAAGAAAACGAAAGTATCATAGAAACAAAGTGGTTAATGAGACTAAGACAGAGATTCACACCTGGCCATGAAGAATATGAAGGCAACAAACTAGTTAGAGAATTGAGAATACGATGATGTACCGTTAAACTTGGTACGTACCTATATTTTTGTTAAATGAGAAAAATTTTGGGATTTAGAAAAAGAAATAAAGAAAAGTAAGATTTTAAATATATCTTTTCAATTTTAAAAAAATATATACCCAATTGAATAAATCTGCATTCGTGGGTAAGGTGTTGCATGTGTGTATTTGGGTTCCACTCATTATTTCCTACCTGGCATTAATTATGAGCTTGGAAAGTGGGATTTATCATGATTGAGTGCTTAATAATTCCTAATAAATGAGATTGATAATGACAATATAAAAATTCTGGGCCCAGTTTATGCTTTACATCATATCACTAACTCCCTCTTTGTTCATACCTTACAATTTGGGTAAAGCAAAATTTGACATGAGTTTGTGATTCAACAAATTATGCTTTGCATCATGTCATTAACTCCGTCTTAGTTCATACGCTGTAATTTGGGAAAGAAAATTTGTTAATTAATTGTATACCACATTAATCTTATTGATGAATTGACAGAGGAAAAAAGAAAGAAAAAGAAAGCCAGTCATCATGTTCTATGGTGATAAACGAATCAGGGAACTTTAGCTTGACTCGTGAAGACCTGAGTTTATATGTCTAAAATTGGTTGTTATAATCAGGCTTGGACTTGTATAAAAGATCGTTTAATAAAAAGGCCTCAGACTACAGTTCAAAAGTCCGGACTTAGAACCTCTTATGCTGGCCTAGTATACTAACTTTTATTTTTATTTTATACATTTTATACTACTTATAATATTCCCCTCTCTCTCCTTAACCCATATCACCTCATTTTATTGGTTAAACAGACTTTTTGAATGCTTTTGTTCTATATTATGTTGTTTGGATATATATTGAATTTATAAATCTGTGAAATTATTAACGCTGTTGATGATATATTTTGTTTGGATAAATTTTTATTTTCTTATTTTTTTAACAGCTAAATCAGACTTTTATTTTTTGTAAATAAGTCAGGCCACAGATTGATAATTATATTCATAATAGGTAACAGACTAGGTCAGACTAACACATTTAAACATAGGCTTAGCCTTTAGGGCATGTTTGGAGCACATGATAAAGAAGTAGGATAAGATAACTTATCATATCCTACTTTTATCTCTTGTTTGGTAGATCAATAGGATATGATTAGCTTATCCTATTGTCTCATTTTATCTTATCCAATACATGATTTCTTATCCTATGTAGGAAGCTGGGTTAGGATTCAACAGGATAGGATATCAATATTGGATACCCAATATATCCCCACGTTATCCAATATATCTCCACGTTACCCAATATATTTGTATTTATTGTATTATATTTTTTTCCTTCTCCTTTTTTCTTCTACATAATCTTATCAGATTGCTAATGATATAAATATCATGAATAAGGTTAGTATATGATTCGAAGAAGATTGATACCCATGTTGGGGTATATAACACCTCGTAAAATTAAATGTGAATTTATATGATATAATGTGGGTTAAAAGGGAAGGATTAGCGAAAATCATGAAATTGGGGTCAAAATGTGTACCAAGGGCAAAATGGTAAATTGCCAAAAATGTAACCTGAAGCATGAAAAATTGAGTTGGAGATCTCAAATTAGAGGTGGCAATATGGGTTGAACCCGACGGGTCAACCCGCCAAAACGGGGCGGGTTGGGTTACACACTTCAACCCATCAACCCACTTCAACCCGCCCCGCCAAGATGTGGGTCAAAACGGGTTAGGGTCGGGTCGGGGCGGGTTAACCCGCGGGTTACCTTTTTTAAAATTAAAAATTAAAAATTATTGTTATCTAATATTACTATTAGTAACCATTGTGTTCCGTAACCCTAAGACGCAGACCTCCAGCCGAGTGCCGACCAGCCGCCCCACCAGGAACTAGCGAGCGACTAGCCTCCGCACCGCAGTCCGCCGCCTCCTTGTAACAAATCTACTCGTTTGTCTTTCTCTTTCTCTCTCAGCTTTTTCTTCTCTGCTCTGTTTCACAGTTTCTCTCCGTTCCCATTTGCATGCATTGTAAGTTTTGGTAACTCTTCTGGTGCCAATGGATTTGTTTGGTACTTATTTGCTTCAAGGGTTTTTTTTCTTTTTCTTTTTTTATTTTGTTCTGGGTTTTGCTTGATCATTTCAGAATTGCATTTGGAAAATTTAATCTTTTCCTTTCCGTGGCGTGTAGGTTGCTAGGATTTTCTTTTTAGTTCCAACCCACATTTTCTTTTGCTTTCTGATTATATGGGCATTGTTTAATTTCTGTGAAAGTTTATTCTTTTCGTGAATTTTATTTCCATGGGTGATATTTCAAGTTATGTCTGTGGATGTTTCGTTTTATTAAATCAATTTTGCATTTTTCCCACTCTATTCTTCTTATTCTATCAATCGTTGTTTGTAATGGTGTGCTATTTGTGCATTTATTTTATGCATAACTTATGGTGAAAGCCCAATGCTGATATAGTGAAGGAGGGGTGGGGTTTTTGTCTTTGCCATTACTGTAGGATAGGGTAATGGTAATCTAATTTGGCGTTTTGCTTATGGGCAGTTTCAATTTTCAAAGGTGTCCCTGCTATACATGCATAGGGGTTTAAGGGTTTTTATTGTATTTCTACTTTATCCCTCTCTTTCCTGACTAGATTCCTTAAGAATTGTTCTGATTTTATTCTTTTTTCATGTTTGCTAGCTTTTGATTCATGTTTATAATTACTCTTGTTAGCTTTTGTCAATGTACATATGAACTCCAATACTCATAGCATATGTTGAAGCTGTTATATAGTCAGTACGCTTGGCAACTTAATTTAATTTAATCTTTTTGTGGCGTATGCAAATCCAATTTCCAAATACATGTAATTGTTTACTGTACTTATACTCACCCAATCTTATTATTTTGTGCAGCACTTACTATGTTAGCAAATGGAATCAGTTAATAATTATAATGATGTTGATGATGATGCTGAAAAGTTGGACTTTGAGATTGAAGAAGCATCTGCTTCGGTTGAACCGTCTATAAAAAAAGCCAAGTCATCAACATCAGAGTGTTGGAAATATTTCACAAAGATTGGACCGGGCAAAGATGGGATTGATAGGGCAAGATGCAATGCTTGTAAGCAAGAGTACAAAGTGGGTGGAAAGCAATATGGTACGTCAACTTTAAACCGCCACCTCTCCAAGTGCAAACAAATAAAATTTGAAGATGTTGGTCAAGTAATGTTAGATATGCAAGGCAAACTAAAATCTATGAAAATAGATCAAAGGATATCACGTGACATGTATGCTGAAGCGGTTATTGAGCATGGTATTCCCTTTAGGTTTGCTGAGTATAAGAAGTTTAGGCGTTGGCATTCCTACATATGTCCTGATTTGATTCATATTTCTAGAAATACTCTTAAAAAAGATGTCTGCAGTCTCTACTTGAAAGAAAAGGAGAAGCTTAAAAACACATTGGTTAGCATCCGTAATAGGATATGCCTAACTTCATATTTATGGACAGTTGTTAATGGTAATGGTTACATATGTTTAACTGCTCATTATGTTGATACAAAATGGAGGTTAAACAGCAAAATTCTCAACTTCTGTCAGATGCCTCCTCCTCACACTGGATTTGAGCTGTCACAAAAAATACTTGATATGTTGAAGGACTGGGAAATAGAGAAGAATATTTTTAGCATTACTTTGGATAATGCATCTGCTAATGACACTATGGTAGGTCTTTTGAGAAGTCAACTCAATATGCAAAATTGGTTGTTATGTGATGGAGTTTTTTTTCATGTGCGTTGCTCTGCACATATATTGAATCTGATTGTTCAGGAAGGGTTGAAAGTTTCTAATGATGCTTTGTACAGAATCAGAGAGAGTGTCAGGTATGTAAAATATTCAGAAGGTAGAATGAAAAAATTTAAAGAAGGCATTGAACAAGTTGGTGGTGACAATACTTCAATTTGGCTGCGTTTAGATTGCCCTACCAGATGGAATTCCACTTATTTGATGCTTGAAAGTGTTCTAAAATATAAACGTGGGTTTGCATCTCTCCAATTGAGTGATAGAAATTATAAAGATTGTCCTACTGCGGATGATTGGGAAAGAGGAGAGAAGCTTTCCCGGTTCTTGCAGCCATTTTATGAGATAACCAATTTGATTTCTGGCACTTCTTATCCTACTTCCAACTTTTATTTTCTGCAAGTTTGGAAAATTGAGTGCGTTCTAATTCGTATGGTAAGTGATGAAGATGAAGTTGTAAAGACCATGACTCAAAAGATGATGAAGAAGTTTGAAAAATATTGGGATGAGTATAGTGTTGTGCTTGCACTAGGAGCAGTTCTTGATCCTCGGATTAAGTTTTCTACATTATCTTATTGTTATAAAAAGATTGATGCTACTTCATCTGATGAGAAAATAGAAAATATAAGGACAAAGTTGTACGAGCTCTTTGAGAATTATACGAGCACCACTTCTTCCACTATCAATGCTCAAGGTGATGTTAGCTCTCAAGCTTTAAGCCAAGGATCAAAGGATAAGAAGGGGTGGTCTGATGAATTATATGAAGTAAGTTTATCTATATTTTAACATGATAATTTAATTACTTTGTATCTTGTATTTTTTTGAAATTTATCATATTTTAATTTTCATGTGTTTTCACTTGTAAAATATGATAGGAAATGAAAATGCACAACCATAACCTTGCAATTAATGCTGGAAGGTCTGAACTTGATGCTTATTTGGATGAGCCTGCATTGATTTTTACACATTGGGAAAGTTTAGATACATTGAAATGGTGGAAGGATAATAGTAATCGCTACCCAGATCTCTCAGTAATGGCGCGTGACTTGTTAAGCATTCCCATTACCACTGTAGCGTCTGAATCTGCATTTAGCATTGGGGCATATGTCTTTAACAAATATAGAAGTAGCATGATATCAAAGAATGTCTCATCTTTGATTTGTGCTCGCAATTGGATGTCTGGTTTTGTTAGCGATGGTAACTTATTTAATTTAAATAAAATTATAATTTCATTTTAATTCATGATTGTTTGTCATTTTGATAATTCCACTTTTTGGATTGTTTTATGTAGATGAAAGTGATGATGACACCGATGACGACGAAGACGATGATGAGAACAAGATTTCAAGAACGAGAGCTTCTGGTTCTAACTTCTAAAGGAGCATCTAATGCTGAATTATATTGTGGATGAGAATTTTATTTTGTGATTGAGTGATTTTGATTTATCTGTTGTTGATTTAAATATGATTATGAGGGTGCTATTTTATCATTAGGTTGCTATTTTATCATTATATTTGTTGGTTGTTGTATTGTAGACTTGTAGTGTGGGATTGTGGTGCTGTGATGCTGTCATGTTTGCTTGATGTTGGGTTGAGACGTTGAGTTTTATTATTTATGCAAGAATTGAGTTCCTTTAGTTAATTAAGTTTTAATTGAATGAAATGACAATTTGGACACATTTGAGTTAGTGTTCTCTGCATATAAATAGTCATTTGCGACATGTAAATAGTATATGGAAGAATGAGTAAATTATCTTTATTTTTTTCTGATTTTTTAATTAATACTTTGGTGGGTCAACCCGCCAACCCACCAACTCGCCAACCCAACAAGTTTTTTGGTGATTTGGCGGGCTAACCCGCCAACCCACCTCAAAACGGGTTGGGTTGATATTTGCAACCCCCCATCTAATGGCGGGTTGGCCCGCCCCGCCCCGTATTTTGCGGGTCGGGGCGGGTTGACCCGTTTTTCCACCTCTATCTCAAATGATAAAAGTAATGCCAGAAATGGATTCAGGACGAAAAATTGAATGGATAGGCAAGTTTTGAAAATTTTGATGAATAGTGATTTCCCCGGTGTAAAAATACTGCGGTATAATTGTACCGATAAGAGCGAAATTTTTATGAGTATTTTGAGTAAATAAAAATATGTCATGAACGATAAAATTATGTAGATTATGAATGTGTGATCGCAATTAGGTGAGGGATCAAAGTTAAATCGCGTGTGGGACCCGCCCCACCAAACCCACTTAAGTTTTTTTTACTTCTTTTCTTCCCTCACGTACGCCCTCTCTCTTCCCTCTCTCATTCCTCTTTCTTCTCTCCTTCTTCTCCGTGCGTTTGCTCCATGGAAATGTGGTGAAACTTTTGAGTTTTGCAACTCAAATTCTTGGCACTTTTAGGAGGAACCCTTAACTACAAAGTTGTTAAGCATCATCTTGTGAGCATATTTCCCTTCTTGAGAGAGTCATGAAAGTGAGTGTGTGATGAGATCCTCACCCACCTATTTTGTGAGAATTTGGGGTGTTTGGGGGCCATTGGTGGTGCTTTGGCTTGAATGGACATGTACCGATGGAATCTATAAGCCCACTATGTTCCCTTATAGGGTGTATGGTCACTGTATGGGTGATACCTATGGCTTTGGTAAAGACCAGGCCACGTGATATTATCCCAAGTATAAGCAGATAATCAGTACAAGTATAAGCTATAAGAGAATTCAAGTAATAGGCTAATAACGATACATAACATGCTCTCTGTTGTGCCCTCTGGGGGCTATTTATATTGGTCATGGTGTGGTTAGATCAGGGGGAAGGTCAACTCTCCTTGGGATATACTCCTATGATAGCAGTGTTGGGCGGTTTAGGCGCTGACGTTGTGGAAGCGCTGCACCCCCTGCTACTGGCGAGGCCAACGTTGGGCAAAGGGAGAGTTTCCCTTTGTGATACCTGTGGCGATTGCCTTTGGTGGTTAATGTCCCAAGGTAAGACATTTTGGTGTATCTCTTGGGTGTGCTGCACCCTTGGTGGGTGTGTAGGTCCACGTCAGCCCTTGGGGCTAACGTGGAGCTTAAAGGGGATTTGGGCCTGCGAAGTTGGGCCGCTAGATGGCTGGCCTGTTAGGGCGTTTAAGGCCAACTGTGGCGATTGGGCCTTGCTGTGGCGTTTGGGCCCTGCTGTGGCGATTGGGCCCTTCTGTGGTGGTTGGGCCATCCAGAACAAGACACTTGATCATCAACCATTGGGCCTTAGGAAGCTATTGGTTGTAAGTATTCCTATTTTCATGGAGTTTTTGTGGAAATCACAAAATGGTTTTTGTGTGGAAGTTGTGTTCATGAATGTGATGTTTTGGGGCTTTTAATGGTGTTTCTCCTTTGGAATTAAATGTTTAGAATAATAAATAATGATGATTTATGCAATAAAAATTATTGGTGAAAAATGTTCATAACTTAGGCAATTTTGCATGATGCCTTGGATTTGTGAAAGTTAAATTGTGTAAGGAATGGATTGATGAGTAGTTGTATGATGTTGTAATATGATTATATGATGAGTATAAGTGTTAAATTGAATTGAAACCTTGGAGTACCATCCTTTGAAGAATTCGAACCATAAAGGGTTTGGAGGAAAAATGAAGTAAAATTTGTGTAGTTGAGATTGTATGATATTAAGTGGTGTTTAAAAGGATGGTAGGTTGATATGTTGTTGTGGAATTGGAAAGAAGAATGTAGAGTGAATGATTACTTTGAAAGTAAATGGTTGTCTTGGATATTGATGATCATGTTGTTGATCATATAGGTTGCCTCTCACGGACGCTATGGAAGCGGATTAAGCTTGGAGCTTACGTATGGAGCATTGGCTTCGGAGTTGAGGTAAACCTTTGGAACTTGGGTTTAGTCCCTTGTGTGCTCCACCACGCCTAGTGGAAGGTTGTGGTTGGAAATTGTGTTTTTGAACATTGTGTGAATATGTATGTTTATGCATTATTGCTTGATTGTGTGACATGCTTGAAGCATGTTGTGTGTAAATTGTTTGATCTCTGGCCAGTAGGTGTGTGTTAGTTTAGGCTTCCGTTGGATAATTCTGCTGGGGATTCCAGTCGGGTTTTGCCGTGGGACTGACTCTGGGAGCGGTACCAGGATGATCCAAACGTGGGGCTTCCGCTGGATAGGGCTCATGAGGAGTTCCAGTTGGGTTTTGCCATGGGGTCATCTCAACCATGGGAGAGGCACCAGGAAGATTTCGAGAGTTATACGATGGGGTCCTTGAACGTAATCTAGCTATGGATGTTCTTGGATTGTGCCCAGTTGTTTGTGATATTGTATGTCATGCATGTTACATAATGTTAATTGTTGCACATTGAGTGAGCTATGGGGTGGAGTGATCCTCTATTACCCTTGGTTTACTGAGATATATTTATATATCTCACCCCGCGTTTGGTGACATTATTTCAGGTCATGCTGAGCATGGAGGAGTTGAGCATGAGGTGCATTTGGAGGGCATGGCATATTGAAGGACTCCATTTCATGCATATAGCATAGAGTAGTATTTGTATCTAGGTTATGAACATGTGTCATGTTTTGTATTTCATTACCATATTAAAGTCTTTTGAAGTTGATGTATATGTATATACCTCTTGTTATATATGGAGAATTGGAGTGAGTATGGGACTTGTCCATGGCCACCTATTTTGTACTTGAAAGCAATTAGAGAATTGAGTTGTAAATAGACCATTTGATGTGTACAGTGGCCATGATATTGAGAATATTGTAAATGATGCGTTATATAATGAAAATGCATGATGGAAGGGCCTAGGGCCTATATTAGAACTTGTGTAGGTGTATATTAAGTATCAAGGTGTTAGGAGTAAGTTACATCACTCTTTTTGTGTATTAAAAGCTACCATCTGTCATTTTTACTGCATAGTAATCGATTACCTTTCATTGGTAATCGATTACCATGTAACAAGGGACGCAAAATGAGTCACTGTGAACAAAGTAATCGATTACCTGAGCATTGGTAATCGATTAACTAAGAACAAGGGAGCTGAAATGAAGCTTCTGCCTCATTTTGAAATTTTGGGTAATCGATTACCACAGGAATGTTAATCGAGTACCACAGTGCAAATTTTGAAAATAATGGTTTTTCTAGACTGAAATAAATGGCATAACTTGGTCTACAGAGCTCCGAATTGTGCGCGGTTTGAAACCACGCGTAGCTTATGAAGAGAGCTATAACATGGTAAGAGATGAGAGTCAAAAGATAACTTTAAATTAATTGGGTAAAAAGAAAGATAGTGAATATCAGTAAGATTATGCTTCCGCGAGTTTTGCATTTACAATTATGGAGTTGTTTTGATTAGTTACGGAAATGGTTAATTGTTTAAAACGAGGAATTAATAAAAGGAAAAAATTTTCCCGTAATTTAATTAACTCAATTACTGTAATTATAGCTGCGCTTAATATCTATAATGTTAACAAAACCGGTGCACAACGGGCTGTTACATTTTATGGTATCAGAGCAGTTTCTTAGGGAACTTTGATGATTGTGTGATTGAGGTGAGTGTTGTATAGTTGAACGTAGACTCTTATTGTTTACTGCACATGTGATTCCTTAGTTTGGGCCTGATCAACCCATTTCTTCGTGCCATATGTGTGGCCATTATAAGATGCTTTCGTGACAACCCTGGAGCACCAATGCCAGTCCTTAGACTGAGGTTGTGGTTGCAGTGTTGATTGCTCCATAGACATAGATGTTGTAAGTGAATTTGATGTAATTGAGGAGTTAGTGTGAATAAATTGAGATAGTATGTTCACCCATTTTTGGGTAGAATGCTACCATAGTTGAATGTGTGGACTCATGATTAGTAAGTATGATTGAATTGAGTTGATATTGTGATGGTGATGTTGGAAAGTCTTCCCTAAATGTATGGGGAGTTAAAACAATTGAGTATATATGGAATTAGTGGTATATCTTTGACATGGAGGGGGGACTTGGAACCCCGATGAATTCGTGAAGATTTGAATATTTGTGCTTATATGTAAGCTTGGATACATTAGGGTTAAATAAGAAGGTCATAAGTCCCTTGTGAAGGGCATACACTTGGATGAATTAAGATGTTTGGATGTAGAAAGAGTTGGGATATTCGAAATTTGAATTGAGGAAAGGGGAGTACCTTAAAATAACGATGGAAATGATGTGTTAGGTACTTCAATGTTGAAAAATGGGACTTTAGTCCATGATGGTTTAATATTGGTTGAACATGAATGAGAGTAAAATAATGTGTAGAAAGTACAATGTAAGAAGTTGAGGAAATTGCCATGGATGACATTAGACAAATTTTATTGAAAGTATGATGGTCCATAATAGAATGGCGGTGGGACTTGACAAATGTTTCATAAGAGAAACAAATGTGATATGAGAAAATATAACTGAATGTGGTGTAGTAATGATATTAATATGCTTCTATAATGTTGTGAAGTAGTGAGATGTTTATGATGTGGCCTAATTATATGTTTTATTGATGTATAAGATGGTAATTTGAGAATGACTCCTTAATAAAGATTCAGGAGGTATGTTGCATAAGAGGACTAATCCATAATAGATGTTTCTTGGAAATTCCAAGGGTGGTTATTGTATTTTGGAAAGGGCAAAATTGCTAGGGATATTTGAAATGGACTATGGTAATACAAAATATATATGATGGGTTATATATATATATATATACTATGATAAAGAGTTGGATAATGATCCTGTGATGGCTAAGTGCTAGTATAGATATATATATATATATATGTTTTGTGAAGGCCGGGGTGCCTATATGTATATTTGTGTTGTAATGAATTAGTAAATTCTTTGGTAAAAGAACAATGATGTAAGTGAAATCCCCTATGATGGGAAATGTTTGAAGAAATTGTCTCTTTGGAGTGTCATTAGATGCTCAATTTGGTATGGGATTCATGATGGAGTCCCGGTGTGTAAGATATACCATGGCATATATGTTGTTAATAATGTTACAATTAAGATTGTCCTGGGTTTTCCTTGTGGATTGAATCCTAAGAGGTGTGCTCTTGGAAGTCCCAGGCGGGTACCGCTCGAAGTTGAGAGGTCTCTGGTGGTCCTGATGCACTGAATGCGGGGACTAGTAAATGATGGCACTCCT
>JAVKPL010000825.1:0-15890 GCA_032173675.1 Gastrolobium villosum
TATATAGGATATGGTCAACTTACACCAAATCTTAACTGTTGATTCTCTGAATCTAACTATTGAGATTTATTAGATCACATTAATTAATTAATTATTAATTTCTAATAAATGATAACGTTAGACTATGTAGCACCGATACGATACGCGACACGTGACACGACACGACACGACACTCCGACACGTCAATTCTAAATTTTTTTGGATTTCGACACGTTGGGACACGTTTTAATATTAAATAATATTTTTAATTTATATATTGTATATTTCATTTAATATTTAATAATTTAACAAAAAAATGAAACTAAATTAATAATACCCATCAACACGTTATAAAGATGGAAGCTTTAATAAAAAAATAAAAAAAACTGGGATGAGAGAGATATAATATCAAATAGAGAGAACAAATCATATTAGAGAGAGATCAGAGAGAATGAGATACAACAAGAGCGTAATAGGAATTGACAACAATGATGCTGGGATGATCTCTTATCTACTTAAGGGAAAAAAGACAAAAAAAATAAAATTGATATGATCAGGTGGAAGCTTTATTAATATATTTTAAATTTTTTATTAAAAAAATTTAAAAAAAATAAAAAAATTTAAAAAAATTGCGAAAATGCCATTTGACCGTGTCGGACACGGTCAAATTCGCGTGTCGGAATGGTCAACGTGTCGGAAAACGGTCAAATTCGCGTGTCGGAATGGTCAACGTGTCGGAAAAAGTCAACCGCGTGTCGGAGCGTGTCGCCGTGTCGGACCCGACTCTTCCTGTTTTTACAAGTGTCCGTGCTTCCTAGACGTTAGATACACAGAAATCAACCGGTTAAAATTTGATTTAAAACATATTATTATTACACAAATGTAAATTGAATATATATATATATATATACATACATATATATATATATATATGGGGCAGGATCATTTTACACCCGTGTAACTTACACTCTTAATCTTATCCGTTGATCCCACTTATATATAAGGGCTCTAATTTTTTAGTAATGTGAGCCATTGGATATAAGTGGATCAATTATCAAGATTGAGTGTAAGACTTCTATCTCTTACGCTCCAACTTGAGGGGGAGTGTTTGATATTGTATGTAACGGAATATTAGTCGTAATGAGAATATTAGTATGTAACGGTATATTAGCCGTTATAAGAATATCTTTTGTAACCGTAGATAGGGTATTTACTTTTGTAACTGTAGTATTTATTATCTTTTGTAACCGTGGATAGGGTATTTACTTTTGTAACCGTAGTATTTATTACGGTTTTTACTTTTGTAACCTGAATATCTATTTGCGCCTATTTAAAGGCTCCCAATGGATGAGATAACCATCGAGTTGAATCACCAAGTTTTTTTATCCCGCAGACTATTTACACCGATAGAGCCTACCTACAAAACCTAAATCTTCTTAAGCTCGTGATTCCTATTTTGGCTGCGTTGTGATAATTTCAATCCATGGCAACCACTACCTCTTCTCGCTCCTCATCATCGAGCCAAGGCTCTTCGAGTTGTGGAAAGCCTCATGGTGTGGCCATGTGGTTTATCAATTGTTTAACTACAGCTTTCTTTTCATCCTTGGAACATTGCTCTTGCATCCGCATCGCCACTGAAGAAGATGGAGAAGATGCCAATGATGACTTTCCCTTGGTCATCAATGATGGAATCTCCGCCGCCACCGTGACGGCGGCACCGCCATCACTAACTGAGAGAAGTGCAGTTTTCCAGCTGGCGCATTTTGCGCGGGACTTGGCGGAAAGTGCGCCACTTGATCCATTTTGCCTCTGTTCATTGGAGCAAAGTGCGCGAAGCTGGCGCAAAGTGCGTGGGACTTGGCGCAAAGTGCGCCAGTTGACATCTTCAGCTTTATTTGCCCGTGCAAATTGCGCCAGAGTTGGCACAAAGTGCGTGGGTGATACTTTTAATTTTAATCTGAATCGAATTACTCAAAAAGGGGCCCAATTGGAGGGCAAGTGTAATCAAAGGATCAGAAACAAGGAGAGAAGTAACTTTTTGACAACAAGGAGATGGAAAAAACAAAGAGAGTGAGAATTTTTGGGAGCTTCTTGGATTTTCGAAAATTCGAACGATCAAGATGGAAGATCTTCATCTTTTTTCTATTCTTTCGGTTCTGAATTATATTTTCTTTTATGTTTATTTTGTCAAATATGAATATGTCTGGCTAGTTTTATTATTGTGGTAAGGGTAACAACCCTTGATATGAACCCCTTGTAGTTTTGTTGAAGTTTATGTTTATTTATTAAATTGAATTGAATTTATCTTTCCCAGTTCTTCATTCTATAATTCTTTTGTAACTGATCAATCTATTAAGATTGCGAGGGTTAGGGTTTTCAATAGGGATATTGGAATTCTAATTCTTGACAAAGGGTAAGATAACGATTTATGTATGCACTAGGGATAGGCTACATGAACCGCGAACGTTAAAGATTCATTGATTCTAAGGTTTAACTTGAAAAGGGATTTCTAAGGGATTAGGATTCTAATAGAGTTAATAATGTTAAAGTCACTAAGGAATTAGGGATTAACTAATCGTATAAAAGATGATGAATCGTTTGATCAATTGAATAAGAACACCTCAAGTATTTAAATGTTTATTTTAATGTAATGTATTGTGAAATGGAAGTGATGGATTAGTGAAAATCCAAGTATTATGGCCAAAAGGGGCACATAGGGCAAAATTGTAATTTGCCAACCGTGTGTTATGAGGCTTAAATACTGAGTTAGAGATTTCAAATGACAAAAGTAAGGTTGGAAATGGAATCAGGGCGAAAAATTGAGTAAATAGGCAAATTTGGGAAAAATCGATGAATAGTGATTTTTAAGTGTTAAAATACTGTGATGTGAGTGTACCGATAGGTGTGAAATTTTTATCATTATTTTGGAGAAAGAAAAATATGTCATGGACTGGAAAAATATTTAGATTAAGGATTTATGATCAGAAATTTTATCGGAGTAAAAGTTAGATCGCGTGTGGGACCCGTGTGACCGAAGTCACTTGGCCCCACCTCCTTTGCTTTCCTTCTTTCTCTCTTTTCCTCTCATCTCTCGCGCGCTCACACAGTGAGGGAAAAAGGGCCATTTTCACCATTTCTCCATTTTCTTCCCATTTCTTCGTTTCTCCACCGAATCGCTTGATTTTGGTGTTGAAATCTATCGTAAACAACCTTCCAAAGCCATTGGTAGCACCTAGAAGCCTTGAATCCATCTCTTTGGCCGCGTTTTGAGCAAGAACAGATCCGACCCATTGGAGATTTTTGAGATTTCTTGGAGTTTTGAGTTTCAAATGGTTTAGTGAAGCCTTGGTGGTGATCATACTACCCATTGTAAGTATATTTGTGGTCTTTTGATAGTTGATTTCTTAGATCTATGAATATGTGTTCAAAGCTTTGATTTTAGATGTGTGATGATAGAGAGCCCAAATGGAAAAATGCTATTAGATGAAAAGGCCTTAGAATCATGTTTGTAAGCTAGAAATGCTATGTTAAATTTTGGTGAAAAATCTAGGTTTTTAACTTAGAGAATTTTGAGGAATTTTGATGAAAAATGAGTTTTTGTGTAATTGGGATTTGATGATTGTTGTAGGGTGCCTCACACGGTTGGATTTGAGAAAAGTTGATTTGGAGCATACGTTTGGAACGGTGTTGCTCGTGTTAAGGTAAACTCTTGGAACTTGGGTTTAATCCCTAGTGAGCTCCACCACACCTAGAGGAAGGTTGTGGTTGGATTATGTAGTGATGACATGATGTGTTTGTGTGCTTGTATGCATATTGCTTGTATTGTGTGAAAATTGTGTGGTCACTGGCCAGTTGACGAGTGGAGTTTGGTCATCCGCTGGGTTCGTCCTTGTGAGAATGCCAGTCGGGTATTGCCGTGGAGTCGACTCTGGGAGCGGCGCCAGGATGATCCAAACGTGGGACGTCCGCCGGATAGGGCTCATGAGGAGTTCCGGTTGGGTATTGCCATGGAGTCTTCTCAACCATGGGAGAGGCGCCAGGACTGTCTCGGGAGTTATATGATGGAGTCCTTGAACATGAATCCATGAGTGGATGTTCTTGGGTGTCTCCAGGAGGATGGTGATATTGTTTTACTTGCATAGCATATTATGTCATTTTGATACATTTTAGTGAGCCATGGAGTGGAGAGAGCCTCTAGCTCCATTGGTTTACTGAGATATATCCGTATATCTCACCCCGTGTTTGGGGGACCACATTTCAGGTCACTATGAGCCGGGAGGAGCTTCGGGCAAGAAGCCCGTATAGTGGACGTGGGATTGGCATGCGGTGCATTTGGATTGCATGGCTTTTTGGAGGAGTTTATGGAGTGCACATAGCATACCATTAGTATTTTGAGACTTAGGTCATGAACATATTGCATGATGTCATTTCCATGCTTTTGTTAGTGTTCATGGTCATATGCTAAGTCTTGTTATGTTTTATTTTTCATGGCTTGGATAACTGTATACTTTGAGTGAGCATGGGACTTGTCCATTGCCACATTCATAGCCTTGAAGTCTTGATATGTATTGTTGTAAAAATGGTCCATATATGCATGTAAATGGCCATTATTTTGAGAATGTTGTAAATGATGTTTAACTTAAGGAAATTGAATGATGGAAGGGCCTAGAGCCAACATTAGGACATGATTATGTGTTATGTGGAGTACCAAGGGGTTAGGGATGGATTACACACCCTTTTTGGGGCTCAAAACTGCTGTAATCTGTCATTTTGCTGCATAGTAATCGATTACCCAAGCATGGTAATCGATTACCATGCAACAGGGGACGAAAAATTAGCTACTGTCTGCACTGGTAATCGATTACTGGCCTTTGGTAATCGATTACCATGTGTGGTAATCGATTACCCAGAGTTGGTAATCGATTACCAGAACAGAGGATTCAGAAAATTGGCTACTGCCTCATTTTTGACAGGTGGTAATCGATTACCACCCACTGGTAATCGATTACCACAGTGTAAATTTTGAAAATTCAGGTTTTTTCTAGACTAAAAGAAAGGGGTATAACTTGATGGGTAGAACTCCAAATGATACGTGGTTTGAAACCACACGTAGACAATGTAAAGGACTACAACTTGGTAAAAGATGAGAGTAAGGTGGTGAGTTTAAATGAAATGAATAAAAAGAATGATTTATGATGTTAGAAAGTGTATGATTCCGCAAATGGCATTTACAATTATAGTGTGGTTTTAATTGATTACGGAAAAAGTGTTTATGTAAGAAAAGGAATATGTTAAAAGAAAAATTTGCCCGTAATTTAATTAATCTAATCACTGTGATTGTAACTCTAATATCATAATCAATGGGTCCTTTGCCACCGGATCCGGTCACTGCAGCACTGAATGCTCTGCAGGCGGAAACGGCTGCAAACAGAAATATGACTGAGAACCTGATGAAAGCAAATCAGGATATGATGCAGGCCTTTATGGCTGAGTTGAGGGCGGATAGAGGTCGTCCTAGGAGGGAAGATACACCTCCGCATACGGCTACGGTGACTCCTACACCGACGCCATCTGTTACTCCTCAACAGGGGGAGAGTGGGGCTAGTCACCACACTGGTGAGGCTAGCCATCATACTACTACTGATCCGAGCTATATTCCCGATCCGTCATCTGTTGCCCAATCTACTGGGGCTGCTGGGCAGGTGCTTGATAATGCTGATGATGAGCGTAGGCTCATATCTTTTAGGAAACATAAGCCACCCGCATTTCTGGGGTCGAGGGACCCAAAGGAGGTCACTGCTTGGTTGAGGGGTATGGACAAGATTTTTCAAGTTATGAGATGTCAAGATCCACAAAAGTTATTGTATTCGGTCTATATGCTGGAGGGTGATGCCCAAGAGTGGTGGGACAATGTGTCTCGCCCATTTGTTATTCAGGGTGAGGTCCCTACTTGGACTATGTTTGAAGGATTATTCCATGAAGAATATTTTCCCCGTGATGTTCGGGAGGCTAAGCAAGGTGAATTTGATAATCTGGTACAGGGAGTTATGACTGTAGACGCCTATGTGGCGAAATTTAATGAGCTTGTGAAGTTTGCTAACTATGGAGGTACTCTACCTACTCCGGAGCTCTTGTCAGCTAAATTTCAAAGAGGGCTGAGTGAGAAGATTGCTAAGAGGATGTCTAATACGGCGGTGAGAAACTTTGCTGATTTGGTGACCCAATGTAAGAGGGTCGAGACTGTTTATGGGAGGTATCCGAAATCTGATTCGACAAAAGAGCAAGATGTTAAGAGGACACCTGGTCCTTCTGGTAATACTAACAGAGGAGGTTTTAATAATAATAACAGGGGTAGGGGGTTGCATGTAAGGCAGCCTCCTGGTCAGTTCAAGAGGGGTGGAAATACTAGTGGTGGTGGTGCTTCGAACAGATATTTTACCCCACAATGTGGGAAGTGTGGGAAATACCACAGAGGTGTATGTGGTGCTGGTACGTCAAATTGTTTTAGATGTGGTCAGAGTGGCCACTTTGCTAGAAATTGTATATCTTCTTCGGGGCAGGCTGCGAACCTGCAGGCCTTGCCGCCAGCTACTACTACTACTGCTGCTCCTATTGCTGTTGTTCCTACTGTGGGACGAGTTTATACTACAAATGCACAACGTACTGAAAAGGCTCCGAATTTGGTTAAAGGTATAATTTTTCTATCTAATGTTGATTTATCTGTGTTGTTTGATTCGGGAGCTACACATTCATTTGTGGCGGACTATGTGGCTAAGGCGTTGGACTTAAAGGTAACACGGATGGTTCCTCCGATGCGTATTACTACTGCTACAGGCGAGGTTAGTGAGTCGTCTTGGATTTGTGAAGATGTAAAGTTCACTTATTTAGGCAGGGGTTACACCATTGATTTAATTATCTTACCCCTGGCCTCTGTCAATTTGATTTTGGGGATGGATTGGTTGTCTCGGAACTGCGCAATGATTGATTGTTGCGGAAAGAGGTTGTTGCTATCTCACGAGAGGCCGTCTGTTTGTCCGTCCTTGTATTTGTCTGTAAGTCAAACTGTGAAAGCCTTGAAGGCTGGAGATTTGGGTTATGTCTTGTTGGGCGGTTTGGTGGGTGATAAAAAGGAAGAGATTTCTACTATTCCAGTTGTTAATGAGTTTGAGGATGTATTTCCGGATGAGATACCGGAATTCCCACCTGAGAGAGAGATCGAATTCTCAATTGATTTATTGCCTGGTGTGGGGCCGATCTCTTTGGCTCCATACCGGATGTCGCCACTTGAGTTGGCTGAGTTGAAGAAACACATTGAAGAATTGTCTGCAAAGAATTTTATTAGGCCGAGTGTGTCTCCGTGGGGAGCGCCGGTGATATTTGTAAAGAAAAAGGATGGTAGCATGAGATTGTGCACTGACTACCGACAGCTGAATAAAGTGACTATTAAGAACCGGTACCCATTACCGCGTATTGATGATTTATTAGATCAGTTGAGGGGTGCCTGTGTATTTTCAAAGATTGATCTCCGGTCCGGATATCACCAGATTCGGATTAAACCGGAGGATGTACCAAAAACAGCTTTCCGATCCAGATATGGACATTTTGAATATCAAGTGATTCCTTTCGGGCTTACTAATGCCCCGGCGGTGTTCATGGACTATATGAACCGCATTTTCAAACCGTTTTTGGACCAGTTTGTAATTGTGTTTATTGATGACATTTTGATCTACTCTAAGAGTAAGGAGGAGCACGTTGACCATTTGAGGACTGTGTTGCAGGTGTTAAAAGATAAGAAGTTATATGCTAAACCGTCTAAGTGTGAATTCTGGTTGTCTGAGGTGCAATTTTTGGGTCATGTTATTTCTGCGAGCGGTGTTGCAGTGGATCCAAGCAAGATTGAAGCGGTGAGTGACTGGGAACGACCTAAGACTGTGACTGAAATTAGAAGTTTTCTGGGGCTTGCTGGCTATTATCGCCGATTTATACAGGGATTTTCTGCAATGGTTCTACCGTTGACCCGATTGACACGAAAGGATGCTCCTTTTGTGTGGACCCAGGAATGTGAGGACTGTTTTCTGCTACTAAAAGAGAAATTGACCACTGCTCCGGTGTTGACTCTACCTGATCCGGAGGGTGAGTTTGTGCTATATTGTGATGCTTCTAAGAAAGGTTTAGGGAGCGTGCTGAAGCAGGAAGGAAAAGTGATTGCATATGCGTCTAGGCAGTTAAGGCCGCATGAAGAAAATTATCCGACGCATGACTTAGAATTGGCTGCTATTGTGTTTGCCTTGAAAATTTGGAGGCATTTTCTGTATGGGATGAAATTTGCTGTGTTCAGCGACCATAAAAGCTTGAAATATTTATTTGATCAGAAGGAGCTGAATATGAGGCAGCGTAGATGGGTTGAATTCTTGAAAGATTATGACTTTGAGCTGAAATACCACCCGGGAAAGGCCAATGTTGTGGCCGATGCATTGAGTAGGAAGTCTGTTAACTTATCTCATATGATGATGTGGGACAATGAAGTGATTGAGCAATTCCGTGATATGAAAATAACGGATTTCTTTGCAGGAAGAATGTGTGATATGGAGTTGACTCGGATTGAAAACGAGCTGCACGAGAAGATTAAAGACACTCAAATCAGAAATGAAAGTATAAAGTATTTGAAAGGCCAGAGTGGCATATCTGTGAATGAACAAGGACTACTATTATATCAGGGCAGGATTGTTGTGCCCAAGGAACTTGCTGAGGAAGTTATGACTGAGGCCCATAAGGGTCAATATTCTATCCACCCAGGTGCCACAAAGATGTACCAAGATTTGAAAGTTAAGTTCTGGTGGCCTGGTATGAAAAGAGATGTTGCCGAGTACGTGTCTAAGTGCTTGGTTTGCCAGAAAGTGAAAATAGAGCATCAGAAACCTGCTGGATTACTTCAGCCGCTGGATATACCTGAATGGAAATGGGAGAGTATTTCAATGGATTTTGTTGTGGGATTGCCGCGAACTCAAGCTGGTTACGATTCAATTTGGGTTATTGTGGACCGACTTACGAAGTCTGCACACTTTCTACCAGTACGAGTAGACTACACCACAGAGAAGTTGGCTACACTGTATGTAAAGGAGATTGTTAGACTCCATGGGATACCGATTAGCATTGTTAGTGATCGGGACCCGAAGTTTACTTCACGATTTTGGGGAGCTTTGCAGCAGGCTTTTGGCACTCAGCTTCGACTGAGCACTGCTTATCACCCGCAGACTGATGGTCAGACTGAGAGGACCATACAGACACTTGAGGATATGCTGAGAGCTTGCACTTTGGAACAGGGTAATGCTTGGGATAAGTACTTGCCACTGGTGGAATTTTCTTATAATAACAGTTTTCATTCCAGTCTGGGTATGGCACCATATGAGGTTTTATATGGCAGGAGGTGTCGTACGCCCACTTGTTGGACTGAGGTAGGCGATAAAGAAAAGTTTGGTCCGGATTTTGTGCAGGAAACGACAGTGCAAATTGAAATGATCAGAGAGAAATTGAAACAGGCACAGAATCGGCAAAAGAGCTACTATGATAATAAGCATAGGCCGCTGGAATTTGAGGAAGGTGACCATGTATTTGTACGTTTGTCGCCGGTCACAGGTGTTGGCCGTGCGTTGGGTGTGAGGAAGCTGAGTCCACGGTTTATTGGGCCGTATCAAATAATGAAAAGAGTAGGATTGGTGGCCTATCAGCTTGCCTTACCCCCACAGTTGTCTAATTTACATGATGTTTTTCATGTGTCGCAGTTGCGACGTTATGTTCCGGATGAATCACATGTGGTGATGCCGGACAATATTGAAATCAGGGAGAACTTGAAGACTCCCATTGGTCCTATTGCAGTTTTGGATCGCAGTGAAAAGCGATTGAGAAGTAAAGTGATTCCCATGCTGAAGATTCAGTGGGAAGGCCGCACACCTGAGGAGGCTACTTGGGAGGGGGAGGACGAGATTCTCCGGCTGTATCCTGAGTTAGTGAGCAGGTATGATTTAATTTTGCGGACAAAATTTCAAAAAGGTGGGGTGAATATAACACCTCAAGTATTTAAATGTTTATGTTAATGTTGTATTGTGAAATGGAAGTGATGGATTAGTGAAAATCCAAGTATTATGGCCAAAAGGGGCAAAAGGACAAAATTGTAATTTGCCAACCGTGTGTTATGAGGCTTAAATACTGAGTTAGAGATTTCAAATGACAAAAGTAAGGTTGGAAATGGAATCAGGGCGAAAAATTGAGTAAATAGGCAAATTTGGGAAAAATCGATGAATAGTGATTTTTAAGTGTTAAAATACTGTGATGTGAGTGTACCGATAGGTGTGAAATTTTTATCATTATTTTGGAGAAAGAAAAATATGTCATGGACTGGAAAAATACGTAGATTAAGGATTTACGATCAGAAATTTTATCGGAGTAAAAGTTAGATCGCGTGTGGGACCCGTGTGACCGAAGTCACTTGGCCCCACCTCCTTTTCTTTCCTTCTTTCTCTCTTTTCCTCTCATCTCTCGCGCGCTCACACAGTGAGGGAAAAAGGGCCATTTTCACCATTTCTCCATTTTCTTCCCATTTCTTCGTTTCTCCACCGAATCGCTTGATTTTGGTGTTGAAATCTATCGTAAACAACCTTCCAAAGCCATTGGTAGCACCTAGAAGCCTTGAATCCATCTCTTTGGCCGCGTTTTGAGCAAGAACAGATCCGACCCATTGGAGATTTTTGAGATTTCTTGGAGTTTTGAGTTTCAAATGGTTTAGTGAAGCCTTGGTGGTGATCATACTACCCATTGTAAGTATATTTGTGGTCTTTTGATAGTTGATTTCTTAGATCTATGAATATGTGTTCAAAGCTTTGATTTTAGATGTGTGATGATAGAGAGCCCAAATGGAAAAATGCTATTAGATGAAAAGGCCTTAGAATCATGTTTGTAAGCTAGAAATGCTATGTTAAGTTTTGGTGAAAAATCTAGGTTTTTAACTTAGAGAATTTTGAGGAATTTTGATGAAAAATGAGTTTTTGTGTAATTGGGATTTGATGATTGTTGTAGGGTGCCTCACACGGTTGGATTTGAGAAAAGTTGAATTGGAGCATACGTTTGGAACGGTGTTGCTCGTATTGAGGTAAACTCTTGGAACTTGGGTTTAATCCCTAGTGAGCTCCACCACACCTAGAGGAAGGTTGTGGTTGGATTATGTAGTGATGACATGATGTGTTTGTGTGCTTGTATGCATATTGCTTGTATTGTGTGAAAATTGTGTGGTCACTGATCAGTTGACGAGTGGAGTTTGGTCATCCGCTGGGTTCGTCCTTGTGAGAATGCCAGTCGGGTATTGCCGTGGAGTCGACTCTGGGAGCGGCGCCAGGATGATCCAAACGTGGGACGTCCGCCGGATAGGGCTCATGAGGAGTTCCGGTTGGGTATTGCCATGGAGTCTTCTCAACCATGGGAGAGGCGCCAGGACTGTCTCGGGAGTTATATGATGGAGTCCTTGAACATGAATCCATGAGTGGATGTTCTTGGGTGTCTCCAGGAGGATGGTGATATTGTTTTACTTGCATAGCATATTATGTCATTTTGATACATTTTAGTGAGCCATGGAGTGGAGAGAGCCTCTAGCTCCATTGGTTTACTGAGATATATCCGTATATCTCACCCCGTGTTTGGGGGACCACATTTCAGGTCACTATGAGCCGGGAGGAGCTTCGGGCAAGAAGCCCGTATAGTGGACGTGGGATTGGCATGCGGTGCATTTGGATTGCATGGCTTTTTGGAGGAGTTTATGAGTGCACATAGCATACCATTAGTATTTTGAGACTTAGGTCATGAACATATTGCATGATGTCATTTCCATGCTTTTGTTAGTGTTCATGGTCATATGCTAAGTCTTTTTATGTTTTATTATTCATGGCTTGGATAACTGTATACTTTGAGTGAGCATGGGACTTGTCCATTGCCACATTCATAGCCTTGAAGTCTTGATATGTATTGTTGTAAAAATGGTCCATATATGCATGTAAATGGCCATTATTTTGAGAATGTTGTAAATGATGTTTAACTTAAGGAAATTGAATGATGGAAGGGCCTAGAGCCAACATTAGGACATGATTATGTGTTATGTGGAGTACCAAGGGGTTAGGGATGGATTACACACCCTTTTTGGGGCTCAAAACTGCTGTAATCTGTCATTTTGCTGCATAGTAATCGATTACCCAAGCATGGTAATCGATTACCATGCAACAGGGGACGAAAAATTAGCCACTGTCTGCACTGGTAATCGATTACTGGCCTTTGGTAATCGATTACCATGTGTGGTAATCGATTACCCAGAGTTGGTAATCGATTACCAGAACAGAGGATTCAGAAAATTGGCTACTGCCTCATTTTTGACAGGTGGTAATCGATTACCACCCACTGGTAATCGATTACCACAGTGTAAATTTTGAAAATTCAGGTTTTTTCTAGACTAAAAGAAAGGGGTATAACTTGATGGGTAGAACTCCAAATGATACGTGGTTTGAAACCACACGTAGACAATGTAAAGGACTACAACTTGGTAAAAGATGAGAGTAAGATGGTGAGTTTAAATGAAATGAATAAAAAGAATGATTTATGATGTTAGAAAGTGTATGATTCCGCAAATGGCATTTACAATTATAGTGTGGTTTTAATTGATTACGGAAAAAGTGTTTATGTAAGAAAAGGAATATGTTAAAAGAAAAATTTGCCCGTAATTTAATTAATCTAATCACTGTGATTGTAACTGCGCTTAATATCATAATCAATGTTAACAATACCGGTGTACAACGGGCTGTTACAGTAAAGGTGTTTGTTTCTCTTTACCGCATAATTTTCTCAAATCTTTTCCCAACCTTGAATCTTGTGTTCTTGAGTTTCTAAAGAACTTTTGAATTATTTACATTTTCTTGAATTGTTCTCATATTTGACAAACCCTAATTGTTCCTATGTCCATTGATACTCTATTTGACACTCCATCGTCTTTATTCTGTATAATATTTTTCAAAAAGAAAATAAAAAACAAATCAGTATTTATTGGACGTTAAATCGTCTTTATCATTTTCCCATGAATAATCCATTTGGACACTCCTACGTTTTTATTGTGTATTATCTTTTTTTAAATGAAAACAAAAATAAATCAGTATTTATTTGACATTAAATCATCTTTATCATTTTTCTATGGCACTACATCATCTTTATTGTGTATTATATTTCCAAAAGGAAAACAAAAAATAAATCAACATTTATTGGACTTTAAATCGTCTTTATCGTTTTTCCATGGACACTCCATCGTCTTTATTGTGTATTATATTTTCCAAAAAGAAAATAAAAAACAAATTAGCATTTATTCGACATTAAATCGTCTCTCCATCGTCTTTATTGTGTATTATATTTTTCAAAAAGAAAACAAAAAAATAGTATTTATTAGTAATTAATTCGTCTTTATCGTTTTCCCATTGACGCTCCATCATCTTTATTGTTTATTATTTTTTTCAAAAATAAAATAAAAAATAAATCAGCATTTATTCGTCCTCTTAATCCACATGTCAAATTGTTACTGGTGCCACATAAAACGCTTCACAATGCAGCGAATTAGGCTCTGCTATGTAATCTCGCAACACAGTGCAACGAGATTATATGGCCTTAAACTTGCTGATATGGTGCCATAATCTTACCGCACAGTGTAATGAGTTTGATAACATAACATTTTGGTAAAAATAAAATAAAAAATTGCCAAAAGATGGCAAAATAATCACAATCCCGCACTAGTTTATACCAATATCGCTCTTAAAGGGGCTATTGCCACAATAGTTATGTATGTATAAGTAACTTCATTAGTTCATTACAAAAATATCGAAGACAACCTCCCATTTTTTGATGTTAATTACATATATCTTCTTTATATAATAAAATATTCAGAAAAATATGTCATCTTCCAAAAAAAACAATATAAATAAGGGGTACGTTTTTTCATAAACCTGCTGCAAGATAAAAAAAAAATCCCCTACTGCAGAGTGCAGACCCATAAAAAATCCTGCTTAATTTTTTTTAATATGGTGGATCCCATCTTTTTTTTATCTATACATAGGAAAGTTAATAATTTATTCTGCACGAGGAGAAACTATTAACCCTATAAATAATTATTAAACATTTGAAAATTATAATGTTATAAATTTATAATTATATCATCAGAGATTCAATTTTTATCATCGACTCATTTATCTCTCTCCTACTTAGATGATTGCATATTTGCACATGTAATCTTTGTGATCAGTATATTAGAGATTCAATTATTTATTTAGTCATTTATTTTGTTACCCTACCTTCTTCTTTTTCTTACCCAAAAAGGTACATTGTTTTCACTTTCAATCTACCATATTAATCTTTAGGATATATTTTTCTTATTATGTAGGAAAAATATTACCTCATGTTGTAGAGATAAAAGTATAAGTGGGAACCATAGGTAAGAGGAGAGAGAAAAAAGAGTGGTGGGACCCAATCCCTTTTTGTGTGTGTAGAAAAATTATTTATCTCATGTAATAATAACAGAAAAGGAAAAAGAAATTAGGTATAGCGTAGAGGAAGAGAGAAAGGGGAGGAGAGAAAAAGGGTGTGGGATAAAGTGAGGAGAAAGAAAGAGAGAAAAAGGGTTTATTTTATTTCGCAAATACGGATCGTTGGATTAGATTGTAATCAAACGATAATGAAAGGGGTAGGCAAACGTAGGCAAAATAATCTATCATATATATATATAGGATATGGTCAACTTACACCAAATCTTAACTGTTGATTCCCTGAATCTAACTATTGAGATTTATTAGATCACATTAATTAATTAATTATTAATTTCTAATAAATGATAACGTTAGACTATGTAGCACCGATACGATACGCGACACGTGACACGACACGACACGACACTCCGACACGTCAATTCTAAATTTTTTTGGATTTCGACACGTTGGGACACGTTTTAATATTAAATAATATTTTTAATTTATATATTGTATATTTCATTTAATATTTAATAATTTAACAAAAAAATGAAACTAAATTAATAATACCCATCAACACGTTATAAAGATGGAAGCTTTAATAAAAAAAAAACTGGGATGAGAGAGATATAATATCAAATAGAGAGAACAAATCATATTAGAGAGAGATCAGAGAGAATGAGATACAACAAGAGCGTAATAGGAATTGACAACAATGATGCTGGGATGATCTCTTATCTACTTAAGGGAAAAAAGACAAAAAAAATAAAATTGATATGATCAGGTGGAAGCTTTATTAATATATTTTAAATTTTTTATAAAAAAAATTTAAATTTTTTTTAAAAAAATTTAAAAAAAATAAAAAAAATTTAAAAAAATTGCGAAAATGCCATTTGACCGTGTCGGACACGGTCAAATTCGCGTGTCGGAATGGTCAACGTGTCGGAAAACGGTCAAATTCGCGTGTCGGAATGGTCAACGTGTCGGAAAAAGTCAACCGCGTGTCCGACACCGTGTCGGAGCGTGTCGCCGTGTCGGAGCGTGTCGGACCCGACTCTTCCTGTTTTTACAAGTGTCCGTGCTTCCTAGACGTTAGATACACAGAAATCAACCGGTTAAAATTTGATTTAAAACATATTATTATTACACAAATGTAAATTGAATATATATATATATATATATATATATATATATATATATATATATATGGGGCAGGATCGTTGATCCCACTTATATATAAGGGCTCTAATTTTTTAGTAATGTGAGCCATTGGATATAAGTGGATCAATTATCAAGATTGAGTGTAAGACTTCTATCTCTTACGCTCCAACTTGAGGGGGAGTGTTTGATATTGTGTGTAACGGAATATTAGTC
>JAVKPL010000826.1:0-15861 GCA_032173675.1 Gastrolobium villosum
GTGGAGTAGCAAGGGACGTAGCGGAGCCTTAGGGTGCCATGTGGAGTAAAAGGAATAACAGAATTCTGTTAGGGAAGAATAATAAGGAGTAAAGCAGGGTAGAGTAAGGGTGAAGAAGAAATTAGAGAGTGGTAGTGTGTCGGTTGCTGAGAGGTGATTAAGAGGGTTGGCCACAGTAGATGCTTCATGTTCTTTCTATTAGTTGTTTCGTGTTCTTTCTGTTTGGTGTGAGGATTGGTAACTATCATGCAGAATCATGTGCAGGAATGATCCAGCATATACACTCAACAAATTAGATCCATAAGCAATAAAAAAAAGCAGATAGTCACAAATACTTCCAACTAACTGCAAAACAAATGCTAATAGCCAAGCATTCTTTCAAGAAGTAAAGCACCATCAATACAAATTAAAAAAATCACAAGATAATAGTTAAACACAAAAGAAAGTCATTGGGCACAAAAGTTCTAGTGGATTCTGAAACTAGTTGAACGAATTATTTAATTTGAATAACATCAAAGTGCAACAAAAAAAATTAAACTATAGCATATCTGACCAACAAATTCAGGAGAATCAAGATAGTACCCCACATATCTTTAAGATGAATTTGCTTTGCCTAAGGGAATGAGCGAATTCCATTTCCTGAGTAAGAACGATATATTAGGATTATATAATGCTAATTATCTAGCAATTTCAAGAATCATAAAAGAGATGTAACATTCTAGACAGCAACAAACCTCCAAATGAGTAGGAGAAAGAACTCCTTCCAACTTTTGAAGGTCTCGTAAGTGCTTCGTTTCATGGTCTTCACGAAAGGAATTGAAAAAGGTCCGAGCTGAGAATGTCAATCACAATCATGAATCATGTAAATAGAAGCATAAAACACATGCTGCACTGATGGCTTCATTAGCAATCCTGCAATCTAAAACTAATAATAATAATAATAAATTTCTTAATAATATTATTATTCTTAAACGTGCGTGTATAGGTATATTTCAAACCTTCATGAAGATGCCCTTTTGCCACAAGATCCATGAAGCAATGGATAAATACTGGATAAAGCACACGCAGCAACTCAGGCTGCAAGTAAGTGGGAAACCATGTAATAACCACATAAACTTGAACAGAACAATTTCATAAATACACTCAAACAAGAAAGTATGGCATGTTACCTTGTACAAGTCTAGTAACCTGTATGCCCATGACCTTAGTTTGCCATACCCATCATGGTATCTTGCAAAACCTCTCTCCAACCTGCAAAATAAAGGGTTTTAATTCACTATAATCATGGTCCAGAAGTGACAAACATTGGAAGAGTAATCTGGAATGTAGGATTCAGGCAAGTTGATGGCCATGTTCTAAGACTTGAAGTTTACAGAGTAAAGCAGAAAGGATGAAATTGTGTCTGTGGTAGCTCACGCATAGTTTCTCTATATATCAGTGTGAGTATGAAATAAAATGATTCAACCCTGATATACATAAGCCTAATCCAGCTCCTAATTGATTCTCTGGTATATACACGATATTCTACCGTAAATACTTACGATACTCCAACAACATTCGTATTCAGGTCAACCTGTTTTCAAATTTGCATTATGTTCTTGTTAGCAAAATTTGACACAAAAAAATCTGTGTCGAGTTGCGTGTCAAGTAGCAAACAAAAAATTTACCCTCGTTAATCTTCTTACAGGTTAAAAGGGCGAGCCTGGAGCAATAGTAAAGTTAATAGGGAGTATTTTTTTTAATCTTCTAGCAAGTTATTCGCGTCGTATCGTGCTGTGCTTATCGTGTCACGTCAACCCGTTAATATACTACACACTTTGAGGTTGACAAGTTATTTGTGTTGTGTTAACCCGAATAATAAGCGACACACTTTGAGGTTGGCAAGGTATTCGTGTTGTGTCGTGTCAAACGTCGAAAATAAGAGGGTCATGTTCGTGTTGAAAGTTTTGACCCCCGTTTTCAAATTTGTGTCATATTCGTGTTGAATTCATGTTATGTCCTATCAACCCAAATCGCCACCCCTCACTTTGGCGATCAAAAAAGCCTTCAACAAATCAACAAATTTGTCTAGATCAACTTTAACAATGAATACCTAGCGATAACCAACCACAAACTCATGTATCATTAGAGTGAAAGGAAAACATCTCACCATCACTTGGCGCCAATGGTTTTAGAAATGGACACAAAATAAATACTTGAAACAAAGGTGGAATGTGACGAAGAAAGTCGATCATAACTAAACAAAGCATAAAGCAGATCAAAAATGACAAGTAGATCGTTTATCTTTTCTAAGAGAAATGAGAGGATTGTTTGTAGGAGCCATGGTATACGGAACAACAAGTGAAGGTGGTGAGTTATCGGGCACATTCTCTGACAAAGGGCTAGTGAGGCACATTTGCGCAAATGAAGCAGTTTCTGAAGGAGTGTGGCAGCAAGTGGAGACAAACAATGGTGGGTTTCCGGGATCTAGACAGCCTGGACAACGGGCTTCAAATTTAAGGGTTGAGAGGTCTATCAAAAAAGTTTTCAGGTCATCGGAAAATTAAACAACACAGGCTTGTCGGAAAAAGGTGTAGCAAAGTGGGCTCACTGGTATTGAGGCACAACAAGTAGATGGAGACCATTGGGCAGTGGATGCAGCAGGGATAGGGTTTCGTTGGGAGAGACGATTAAAATCCACTCTAATACCATCCTGAAGTTTAGAGAGTAAACCAGAAATGATGAAATTCTGTCTACGACAATCCACACATAGTCTCTATACATATATTAGTATGAGTATTAATCACAATGATTCCCTTATATACATTATCCTAATTTGGCTCCTGATTGATTCTACATTATATGCACGATACCCTACCCTATATACTCTAATATATTCTAACACTAAGAAAACATATAAACCTCCTCTTCAACAGCTTACATGCTTGCTAGATGTTTTTGGAGGAAAACAACCCAGCTTTAAAAGTCATATTTGTGCAATAGTTTTCATGTGAGATGCTCAAAATGTCAAGAACAGTTATCATTGCTGGTTTAAAAGCACAATCTAAATAAATATAAGCATAACAAACTAGCTGTGAGCTTCATCCTTTTAATTAATTTAAACAGAATTCATAGAAATGTTGGGAAAAACAATCTACTAAATCCTTTTCTGATCATTCACCAAAGTGAAAGGATGACCCATCCTTCATGTTTTATGATTAAATTTAATATACATTTACATTGAAATCCCTTAGGTCTTCCAACCAAAGTATTTAGCAATGTGTAAGTGTGGGAGGATTACTCTAGTGAGTAAAAAGGCACATTCAAACATACTTCTTTTAATTTTTTGAATTTTTCTACACACACACACACACACACACACACACACACACATATATATATATATATATATATATATATAAGGTCCTGGCTCAGTATAAGCTACCAAAATCGAAATATGAAAATGTTCCAAAATTGAAAAGAAAAAAAGAGAGAAAAAGAAAATACTGGGTCCGATTGACAGTGTCGGGTTGGAGAGAAGAATCAGTGTTGTTGTTGGTGCGTTGAAGTTCTTCACCCTTTTGGCGCGTAAACCCTTTCTCCTTCAGGTACCCGCTCACACATCCTTCTATTTGATCTTCATCCATGGCTTCTTTTTCTTTCACCAAAGCAAAAATCACAGAACAAGTGAATAAATAAGTGAAATATTACTCTTTACATAATTAATTTATCTCATTTTCTCTCAGCACGCACCTCACTTTTTTTAATAGTGGGACCAGTCAATTTCTCTTCCACATGTATCGTGTGTAAAAGAGGAGATTAATAAATCCTAATAAATAAACCCTTGTTTTTGTAACCTGGTTCTCTTCCTTCACTTTGAATTCAAGTTTACGTTTCACAAATAAAAAACACGGTCTTCACGTGTTTATTTATTTATTTACAACAATTCACGTGTTTATTTATTTTAGGTTAGTTCCAGGCATGGGCTTTCGGAGCTAACCAAATTGGGCTGATAAGAAAGCCCATACTTAATTGAATTATATTGGTTTTTTAAGTTAGTTTTGAAAACCAAACTAATTTAAAATTAAATCAATTTGTATAAAATAAATAAATAAATAATTTTATGTGAATTATTTAATATAAAATAATGTTATGTGAATTACTAAGTCTACTTTGTTTTTGTGGTCATTTATCTATAATGAATTATTTAATATTCATTAATTTATTAATTTTATTAAAACTAATATTTTAACTCCATCAAAGATACTTTCTTCAACTAAATAGAGAAATGCTTACGTCTATAATCTTAAATAATATATATAAGTTCCCTACCAAAATAAATAAATATAAATCCGACGGAAATGAGGCATTTATAAATTTAAATCTCATTTGTTTTAATTTTAAAAAAGTAAGTAAGTAATGCATTATTATATAAAGAGATAAGACATGATTTATCATTTAAATAAAATCACATTATCTGAGAGTAAAATTTGAATTGACTTTAAGTTTTTAAATTAAAATATATTGAAAATAGGATGAGTGAATTGATTTTTTTTGGAAACACGGATGAGTGAATTGATGACACAACTATGCCAAGAGAAACATTTTTTAGAAATATTTTATCGGTTCATCGCGCTTTGTAACTATTCCAATTTGGAACGGGTACAGTATTTAAGGTTTTAAGCCTCATCCAAATATGATACCGGGAGGATCGAGTATGCTTTAACACCCACTTGCTCAGCTCTTATACGTCAACTGAACTAACACTATTGGTATCCCAAAAGAAACATGAATTTACGTGTATGTAACATATGGCATTAGAGGATTATAAATAAAATAAAACATAAAAATAACTTATAGGAAAATAGTTAAGTAAACGTGTAGACATTTCAAAATAGTTTATCAAATTTGTTTTGACGATTATCTTTACCAATTTCAAATAATATATATGATTGTTTAGAAACAAAATGTAATCGAAGATAAGTAAACCAATAAAATTTAGAGATAGAATATTATAACAAACAAGTAAGGTTACTACTGTTACTGCCAATCAATCTCATCGTTAATTGCTATTTTGATCTGATGGTCCTGATTTGATCAATATATAGTCCTTCTCTCTCCCCCTTCCCTTCTCTCAGACTATACTCTCTAGTCTCTGCCGCCGTCATGCCGCCCCACTCCACCGCCGGATCAAATCGCGGTCGGATCATATCCTCACACAACAACAAAAAGTAGCTAAAAACCTAATTACTGAACAGTAATCATTGGGAACTTGTTTTGTATTCTGCATATTTTCACAAAGGAAGAATCGTGTACTCCAAAATAGTTAGAGTGAAATTCGACAAACTTCTATTAAAATTTTAAAATACAGTTTTTGTCATTCCAGTTCCAAATAATGTAAATGAGATAAAAAGCGTCTATAAGAAAATGAAAACAGAACGAATCTGATGCATATTTTTCCGGCGGTAGAGAAAGGGGCGCACAACTCAGAGGGATTAAGGGCGACGACTATGGGCAGCGGTGGTGGCGGCGCGACGGCCGCTATGGGTGGCAGCGCGACGACGATAGAGACTAGAGAGTATAGTCAGAGAGAGAAGGGCTATATATTATCAAAATCAGGATCGTCGGACCAAAATAGCTAATTAACAGTAAGATTGATTGGTAGTAACGTAATTCTACTTGGTTGTTACAATATTTTACCCCTAAGATTTATTCATTTTTTTTATAAACAAATTTATTCATTTTAAACAATAATAACAACATACCTAAATAAAAGCGACCGATTATCATTTATTCTTGGAATTTTCATAATTAATTGAATATTTTAAATGTAAAAAAGGTTGATATATCAAATAAAAGGGAAAAAGATTTCTCATGTTCCACGAGAAATCCCCTCTCCTACTACTTTCACTTTGATGTCCGTGGCAATCACTTTTCTATTTTTTATTTTTTTCTTTAAGATGGGCTCCACCCTTTTTCTCTCAGTAGGAAAACTTGCATTTCTCATGCTGCAAGCCCCAAATAAAAACCGATAGAGATAAGGGCTGAATTTAAATACATATAATAATGGGAATTGTTTTTATTTTTATTTTTTTTGGAATACTGGGAATTGTTTTTATTATGTTACATAACATAAACTCATCTTCCTACACACACAAATTTATATGGGACCCACTTTAAATTTTTTTCTCTTTTTTCTATTCTCTCTCCTCTCTCTCTTCCTTTTGTGAGAGTAAAAAATTTGCTTTTATATTATGTTTTTTTTTTTTTTGGTAAGTTGCTTTTATATTATGTAACATCACAAAAATAATTCCCTGTAGTAATATAGGAAAAAGACATATAACGTTAAGAAACTCCGCGCGCAGTCAAAGCAAATCCGGCCAAGTATGAAGTATGAATCATTTAAATAAAATCAAATTATCTATAAGTAAAAATTGAATTGAGTTACTTTTTTAAATTAAAACATAAAAATACGATTAATGAATTGATGACACATATTGGAATTTATTTTATATAATAAATTATAAATAAAATAAAACCTAAAAATAATTTGATAAGAAAATAGTTAAGTAGATGTGCATATATTTCAAAATAGTATATCAAATTTATTTTGGTGATTATCTTTACTAATCTTAAATAACATCCATGTGATGTGACTATTTACAAACAAATAATTAAAAATAGGTAAACCAATAAAAATTATGTTACTAAACCACCTATTACGTTCCTAAAGAAAAGCGACTGACTAATCGAATATTGCAAACTAAATAAGAAAAAGTTGAATATATATCAAATAAACATCGGCATAGACATAGAAATACTCTAAATTCAAATACTTAGAACTAATACCTAAATAAAGCGATCAATTATCATTTATCCTCGGAATTTCGTGTAATTAACTTAATATTACAAGTGTTAAAAAAAATGGAATGTATAAGTGCTGAATTTAAATAATAAGAACAATACAAGTCAAATTATATTTCAAAACAATTCCGAAATATTTTTTAAGAATAAAACTGGAACGATTAAGAACTCCACTTGGAAAGTAAATCCCGCCAAGAACAGAATTGTGATATAATAATATCCTTTCTTGTCGTCATCATCAAGGTTGAGGATGAAATAACCGATGAAGAAGTTCAATATGGCTAGGAAAAAAATTGAACAGCCGACAATAAAATGGAAAATTTTCCAAAATATTCTGTACTTGTGATGATTTTGATTTTCAGGCTTCATAAATATAGCAACACATACTTGAACATATGTCAGGTACATTAGGGTGATCCCAATGAATCTGTGTGAAGCATTATGAACTCCGGAATGATTATGATGTCCTATATATAACCCAGTACCAAAGCCAACAGTCCCGATCAAAAATGCTAGAGATACAAATGTTCGATGCAAAACTGTCGCACGTGCTCCACAAAACTCAATTTCTTTCCTGAGTTGACCAAATATTACGCCAAGAGGCATTAAAAATGCCCAACTAAAAGAACTCAAGATTCCATGGACCTGAAAATGCAAAGTGTTATTAATGCATACTATATTATTCAAAGCTTCCAACTGATGATAAAAATATAAATAAATTCAAATTAAAGAGTTAGTCTAAGGGTTTTATTAGTGTTATGTAACATAATGTATCTAAAGAACCTTGGGATACACCACCCTAAAAGCTAGCTCAAAGGGTGAGAGTGCCCAAGGCCTTATAAAGGCCACATTAGTTGTTCATCCAACCAATGTGGGACTACATATCTCAACACGCCCCCTCACACAAGAGCCCATTAGGCTTGAAAAGTGGATGATGCAACAAGCCCAACCTACCTGTACTAAGAGAGTCCACAAGAGAAAGTGGGGGACGGCGAGACTCTGATACCATGTAAAGAATCTTGGGATATGTAATAGTTTACATGGTAATAGAGACTTGTTAATTGTGGCTCTGATACCATGGCGAGGCTCTGCTTATGTTAAGAAAAATGGAGGAGACTTGTTAATTGTGGCTCTTTATGTTTACGACCTCATTTTTATGGGAAACAATGCCAAGATGATACAAGAGTTCAAGAGCACAATGACAAGAGAGTTCGAAATGACAGATCTCGGTTTGATGAAGTTTTTTCTTGGTTTAGAAGTAAAACAAAATGAGAAGGGAATCTTCGTGTCACAGGAGGCTTATGCAAAAAAGATTTTGAAGAAGTACAAGATGGAAGATTGCAACCCGGTTTCAACACCAATGGAACCCGGTTCAAAACTCTCTAAGTTTGATGGAGGAGACCGTGTTGATGCAAGCAAGTACAGAAGTTTGGTGGGAAGCCTACGTTATCTCACATGCACGAGGCCGAATATCTCGTTGAGTGTCGGCATAGTAAGTCGGTTCATGGAGGAGCCGAGATACACACATTGGAAGGCAGTAAATAGAATTCTGAGGTATGTTCATGGTACAGTTTCACACGGGTTACACTACTCGAGCTCGGCAAAATACAAGTTGATTGGATATTCTGACAGTGATTGGTGTGGAGACGTAGATGATCGAAAGAGCACGACTGGTTATGTGTTTTTCATGGGCAACACGACATTCACCTGGATTTCGAAGAAGCAACCTATTGTGACACTATTGACATGTGAAGCTGAATATGTAGCTGCATCTTGGTGTGTTTGTCATGCAATGTGGCTCAGGAATTTGCTAAGCAAGTTGGAGGAAAAACAAGTCGGTCAAACTGTGATCCGAATTGACAATAAGTCGGCTATAGAGCTAGCCAAGAACCTAGTAAATCATGGAAGAAGCAAGCATATTGACGTCCGATTTCACTTCATCCGGGATCAAGTAAAGGAAGGAAATGTGGAGCTAACACACGTGACCAGTCAAGAGCAAGTTGGGGACATCTTCACAAAGCCACTGCCGACGTTGCTGCTCAACAATTACAAGAAGATGCTTGGGATGAAAGATGGCAGAAGCATTTAAGTTTATGAAGGAGTTTTGTTGAATAAAATTTAAATGGTTTGTTCGTTTTATATTTAATAGTCTTAATTAAGCAGTCTTGTTTTTAGGTAAGTGAAAGGCCAAGAGTTGTGAGAAAGTGAAAGGCCAAAAGTTAGAAGAAAATGAGAGGCCAAGAGTTGGAATTTTAATTTTGTGGTTTATGGCTATTTTGATGTTTGGTTCATGAAAAGACAATCTACTGCCTATATAAACTAATCCATATTGTAAGCAAATTACGATAGAGAAAAAGAGAAATACAAGTTTTGTTCTTTGAAGTCGTCTTCTCCACAAGAAAATAGTTGTTTTTATTTTAAGTTCTACATTATAGTGATACCACAAGGATGATGGTGTTGAAATAAATTGATTAGCCATCAAAAGGAATGTGAAATTACAGAAAAGGTGAGAAATGATGATTTGGTATAACAAGGAAAAGGAAGTAGTGGTGGAGGAAGTCTAAATCTGGCTTGTGGAAGTGAGGTTGGGAGAACTATAAGTGTTGCCTGAAGTGATGAAACTCCTCAAGAGCCACCGACTGTAGATGTTCTATACTTTACGATAATGATGCTTACATAACGGAATACAGAGACTTGGTTCCCAACATGAAGATTGCCAAGATGTTAAAAGTTTTTGCATTTTGGCAAGTATGGGAGTTGTGAATAACTTGCTTGATCGCTTGATTTCCTATCTTTTTTCACTAGGGGTTGGAAGAAAATGCAAGCAAAATTTTATGACATGTATGATCGAAAGAAGGATTGAATGATACCGATAAGATGGAAAATTTTCACAGCTTTGATAGTTATGTTTGCCTACATTTCTATATGAATGGTTGTCTTACATTATGTTGAACATATGAAGTGAATCGATAGTTTTTACGTCTCCATTATATTTATGCCAATAGTAAAGTACATAGATAAATCTTTCAGTACTATGCAAGGAAGATTCACCCTTGCATGGACACATGCACATGCATGAAGAAGAATAGAAGAGTAAAAAAACTGAAAGTGAGAGAAGAAGAACAAGAAGGTGAAAAGCTTGAAATGATTAGGGAAATGATAATCTTTTAATAGTTATAATTTATCCTTGCATGGATGTATAAACATGTATGAAGAATGAGAGAAAAAATAAGAGAGAGAAAAGATTGAAAAATTGAGTAATTGACACATTAATGTACATTGAAAAGGGAAAATTGAAAGGCATTCATACAAACAGGTTTATTGATACTTTATACTTTACGATAGTGGCGCTCACCTTAAGATACAAAGACTTCCATGCCAAGGTGCTGACAAGTTTTTCCATTTTGGCAAGTGTGGGAGTTGTGAGTAATTTGCTTGATCGTTTGATTTCTTGTCTTTGTTCACTAGATGTTGGAAGAAAATGCAACAAAAAGTTTATGACTTATATGATCGATAAGAGGAGTAGAATGATATGGATAAGATGGAAGGTTTTCACAGCTTTGATTGTTATCATTGCTTGTTTTATATAGGAATGGTTGTCTTACATTATGTTGAACATAAAAAGTGTATCAATAATTTTTATGTCTCTGTTATATTCGTGTCAACAGTAAGGTACGAAGACAAATCTTTTTGTGCAAGGAAGATTCACCCTTGCATAGGCGTATGCACATACATAAAGAAGAATAGAAGAGTAAAAAGAGTGAGAGTAGAAGAACAAGAGAGCGAAAAACTTGAAAAGTTTAAGAAAATGATACTCTATTAATAATTCTAATTCATCCTTCCGTGGGTGCATGATCATGTACTTTCTTTATAATTGTTGTTCACTCTTACATGGATGGATGCATGCACTTGTTTGAAGAAAAATAAAAGAAAGAAAAGACTCAAAGGAATAAGAGAAGAAGGAGAAAAATGATTGTGACACTAAGTTTACAGTTGCAGTTCACCACTGTATGAACACAATCACATGTAATTAGAAAAAATGAGAGTGTGAAAAAACTAAAAGAGGTGGAAAAATGATACTACCTTCAGTGGCGAATCCAAAAATTAATATGACGGGGGGTGAAAACTAAAAAAATTATATTATAAATAAAAATACTTACTATACAATATAAACGGAATATGATTTTTAACAATATATTTTGAATGAAGTTACTGTGTTATAAAATGTATCATATTTTTTGCCTTAATATATATTATATTTTTGTCAATTCATATTCGGATTTATATCATATAGATCTAAATGGTTTTATTTTTTAATAAGACAAAATGGTTATATTTTTAAATTTGTCTTATTTTACACAGTTAAATTAACCATTCAGCCACTTTCTGTGGAAGTGTTTCTACTTCTATATCTTATTTAATTATTATTATTTTGTAAAGATCTTAGTTAATTATTTATCAATTATTAATTATTATTTTATTTGTTTGGTTTATGTTTTCAAAATCTTTTTTATCCATGTGGCATCTCATTTACCTTACAGCGAAACACCATGAACTTCTCTAATTGCCACTATCCATGTACTCGTTAGCAATTTTTATAGTCCACATTACTTGTGCTTGTCCTGTCCTCAATAATTCACTCAGGCATCCATATATAAAAAAATTTCTCAAAGTTTTAGGGAGGGCGGGGGCCATCCCTAGCCCCCATGTCGGTCCTGCACTGACTACCTTTGTAGTTCCAGTTTACATTGCATGGAAATATGCATATGTATGCAGGAGAATGAGAAAGTATAAACCCTAATAGGAGTGCGAGAAGAAGAAAAAGAAAGGGTGAGCGAAAATGCTGAAAGAAGGTGAAAATGTGGAAAATAAGAACTTGTTGGCTTATTTTGTCTTCCATATGACAATGTTGGTATAACAACCTTCGTTTGGTAAATATTTAAATTATATTATAAATATAAGATTGAATACTAGTTTACACAAATTTCTAATAAGTAAGCTTGTAATGCAAGTTTTATTGAGTATATTGAATGAATTGACATGAAAATTAATGAGATGATACAATTCATGCTAAATGAAGTAAATTAGACCTAATTAAGATTATTAATGAAGTTTAAGGGTCAAACAATAAATATGTGAAAGTTTAGGGGCTCAATTGCAAATAAGCAAAGTAATGACCTGACCTTCAATTTGATTATGTAATTAAATTCTTCATGAAATTTTAAAGACCGGAAGTGGTCTTAGATTTATCTAATGAGGATTAGATTAATTTATGAAATTACGTTAAAGTTTAATTAAATATAAGTCAAAGATGTGTAAAAATTACATGGAAAGTTAATGTAATTAAGTAAAATTGACTTGTTTGATAATCTAGTTATAATTTCTTCTAAATGAGTGATTGAATGCCTCTTTTTTTTTTGATAAACATTGATTGAATGCCTCTAATTAGTCCATTATACATCTGAATATATATGTTTACTAATGTACTAATAATGATTAATTAAAAGGTTGGCCTAGATAAAATTTAAAGAAAGGTTAGTAAGCAATTAACAAAGTTAATTGGTTCAATTATTTCCATCTGTAATTGATTTATTCTTCTTTGTACATGCCATGTCATTGTCTTATCTTCTTCATCCATGTGGACCGAAATATATAGAAGGTCAAATGGAAATAAGCCAATGAGAATTGGTTGTTGTTAGTTGAAAAAAGTTATTGTAAATATTAGGGTTTATTTCTTATTGTAAATATTAGGATTTATTTATTTGTTGTAAATATTAGAAATTAGTTTTTCTTATTTATTTATTTTTAATTATTTAGAATCCTCTAGAAGGATCTAGATTTCTCTAGGTTTTACTTTTATTATTTTTTGTCTTGGCCCATTAGACCTTTCTGTATTCTATAAATAGAGTACTCTTGTACAGTTTTATTCACAATTCAATAATATTTCAAATATCTTTTTCAAGTTGGTATCAGAGCTCTCGATCCTGAGGGCTCTTCTTCCGCAACTACCGCCTTTAGAGCGGAATCCTATTTGTTAGCCTATCGCCGCCACTAGCCGCCACCGCGGAATCCTATTTGTTAGCCTCTCGCCGCCACCGGAAAAAATTTCCGGGGACCTTTTGGACCAAGAGGACCACTGTTTGACTCCATTTTTCTAGATCTATCAATCTACGGACGTTTCAAGTAGTGGGTCTTTGATCTCGTCATAAATATCAGATCTTTTTGGCCACACGAGCCTCCTTTGACCAGATCTGATTTTTTGGTTGTTGTTTGGGACGTTCAGAGACCTCTACTAGTCATAAAAAAATTTCTAATCTTCTCCTCATCCTCTTTCTGTATCTGTGCTCTTCTCTTTGACCGGACGTCGTTTGGTATTTTTTTCCGATTTTTTTGGCTTTTTGGAGCTTGTTTTTAACTATTTTTGTGCAGTATGGTCTCTTCACAAAGGAGTTCTTTTACAAAATTTTCTGATGGTGCATCTTCTAGACCTAAGAGAGATGATAGATGGTGTTCTTATTGTAAAAGAACAGGTCATATTATGGATCTATGCTTTCGTCTCCATGGAAAGCAAACTGTCTTAGAAAAGATGGCAAAGATGCGTGGTCAAGCACATTTTACTTCTTCTGAAATAACTCCTGCACCTAATAAGACCCAACCTGCATTTCGTCCAGATGACTTGGAACGACTCCGAACCATTCTTGATTCTTTGAGTAAGCCATCTGATACTAGTGCTTTGACTATGACTGGTATGAGCTCCAAAACTTATTCTTTCCTTTCTTCATGTAATGATTTTAAACATTCTTGGGTTGTTGATTCGGGTGCTACTGATCATATGGTTTGTTGTGCTGACTCTTTTACTTCTTATCATCCTACCATTGGAACTCATACAATAGCCGTAGCTGATGGCTCGCTTACATCAGTTGCGGGTTCTGGTGACATAAATCTACAATAGTCCTTACATCTTAAAGATGTTTTTCATGTTCCTAAACTCTCCACGAATATTCTTTCTATTCATAAAATCACAAAAGATTTGAATCTGTAACCTTCTTCCCTACACATTGTGCTTTTCAGGATCTTGCCACAGGGAAGATGATTGGTAGTGCTAAAGAGCAAGGTGGGCTGTACTATCTAGTGTCACAATCTCCCGCAAATAAAGTAACCGATCACATCTTGCTGTCACATGGCCAGTCAACTGCTGATTCTCTGATTTGGCTTCATCATAAGCGCTTGGGACATCCTCCGTTTAGTTTACTCAAGTCTTTATTTCTGTCATTGTTTTTGTCTAAATCTGTTGAGTCTTTTCATTGTGATGTTTGTGATTTTGCTAAACATCATCGTGTGTCTTTTCCTTCTAGTAATACTAAAAGTGTTGAACCTTTTGATCTTATTCATTCTGATGTTTGGGGTCCTTCTAAGGTCTCTCATTCTTCTGGTAATAAATGATTTGTTTCTTTTATTGATGATTGCACTCGTATGACTTGGGTTCACTTAATGCGTGAAAAATCTAAGGTACCACAACTGTTCTTTCAATTTTATAAAGTGATTGAGACTCAATTTGGTAAAAAAATCAAAAGACTAAGGAAAGATAATGGTACTGAATATGTTAATCACTCCTTTTCCCAATTTATACAAAATCACGGTATGATTCATGAACTTACTTGTGTAGACACCCCTCAACAAAATGGGGTTGCTGAAAGAAAGAATCGTCACCTCTTTGAAGTTGCTCGTGCCTTACTGTTTCAAACACATGTACCTAAAAACTATTGGGGAGATGCCATTCTTACTGCAGCATTCTTGATCAATCGTCTACCCACTCGGGTTCTCGATAATGTAAGTCCTATTCACTCCATGACTTCCTTTTTTCCTTATGTTCCCACTTTACAAAGCCTTCCTCCTCGAGTGTTTGGATGTGTTGTCTTTGTTCATATTCATAAACAGCATCGCAGTAAGTTGGATCCTAGGGCTCTTAAATGTGTCTTCCTTGGATATGCTCCTAATAAGAAAGGCTACAAGTGTTATCACCCTAGTAGTCAGAAATTGTTTGTTTCTATGGATGTTACATTTCAGGAATCTGAGTCCTTTTTCCAAGGTCCTCATCTTCAGGGGGAGAATAATTCACAAGAAGACTCATCACCTTCCTTCTTTGAATTTGAATCTTCAGTGTCTACTCCTTCACCTGTGTCAGTGTCTCTTCTTATTGTTCCTGTCCCTAATGTGTCTATGTCTGATCATCTTGTGACTGATTCTCCTATGACTGATACATCAAGTACACCAGAGATACGGAAGATTATGACACAGCCCACATTGCCTCAGCAGCAACCTCAATCATCTGAACCTCTGGTAAGTTCTGAATCTCATATTTCTGATCATGATACCTCTGATGAGTTACCCATTAATGTTGATTCTAATGATTTGCCCATTGTTCTTAGAAAAGGAAAAAAGATCTTGTCACAAGAAAACTTGTCCCTCCTGTCTCTCTTGTACTCAATATCATATCTCCCACTTTGTTTCCTCTGCTAATATTTCTGTGCAGCACAAAAGTTTTGTTTCAGCACTAGATTCTATTGCAATCCCAAAATCAGTACATGAAGCCTTGTAAGATGGGAATTGGGCTCAAGCCATGCAAGAGGAGATGAACGCGTTGGAGAAAAATAAAATATGGGAGGTTATCGATAGACCCAACGGAAAGAAAGCAGTAGGGTGCATATGGGTTTATGCCCTAAAATATAATTCTGATGGAACTCTTGAAAGATACAAGGCTCGATTAGTGACCAAAGGTTACACTCAAACCTATGGTATCATTACGAAGAAACATTTGCTCCAGTTGCAAAGATGAATACGGTGAGAGTCTTATTATCCCTTGCTGCCCAATCCAGTTGGGATATAAATCAATTTGATGTGAAAAATGCTTTCCTCAATGGTGAGTTAGAAGAAGAAGTCTACATGGAAATCCCACCTGGTTTTGATTCTGTAAAGGGAGAAAATAAAGTTTATAGATTAAAAAAGGCCTTGTATGGA